>JASAMW010007164.1:0-45848 GCA_030247985.1 Epsilonema sp. ZAB3_2
TTGGTTCTTTTATATCTGCCGGCTTTTTGATTGGTTTCTGATGAGGTGCACGTTCATCTTCCTTCTTTTTGGGTTGTGTTATGGGTTCTTGCTTCTTTCCTGCTGTTGATTCTATTGCATCCTTTTTGATCAGTTTCTGGGGAGTTGCACGTTCTTCTTCCCTCTTTTTGGGTTGTGTTATGGGTTCTTGCTTCTTTTCCTGTTTTTCCTTCACATCTGCTGCCTTTTTGGCCAGTTTTTCGGATTTTTCCTGTTCAACAGTAGGCTGAGGTTTGGATTTAGGTTTTGTTTCTTCTGTGTTTCCTTCGTAGCAAGATTTCCTAAACTTGCACTTCATTTTCTGCTGAGCTTTCGACAGGATTTTATCCTCTTCTTTTGGTACAATTTTCGCTGCTTCTTGAGCTGTTTTCACAAGTCTGGCTTGTTCCTCTTGTACATTTGGCCTTCTTCCCGTTTCGTAGCAAGATTTCCTGTACAGACATTTGACCTTTTTCTGCTTTTCGCTAAGTTCTGCATCAATTTTTTCCTGTTTTTCCTTGGAGGAAACTTCTTCTTGAATGACGGGCGGTGTCAACTCATCCTTGGTTGGAATTTTGCCAGTTTCATAGCAGTTTTTCCTGTACAGACATTTGACTTTTCTTTCTCTCTCGCTAAGTTCTGCGTCAATTTTTTCCTGCTTTTCCTTGGAGGAAACTTCTTCATGAATGACTGGAGGTTTCAATTCATCTTTTGTTGGCGTTTTCCCCGTTTCGTAGCAATTTTTCCTGTACAGACACTTGAGCTTTTTGTTTCTGTCCATCGCATCTTTTATGTCAGGCTTTTCTTCCTCGATTGCTGATTTGGCCTGTATTTTTGAGGCCTTTTCTGGCTGTTTCGAAGCCTCTTTCTGCACAGCCTGAGGTTCTGGCTTGGTCTCAGTTCTCTTGGGCTTTTCGGCAGTCTTTGAAGCTGGTTCTTTTATTTTTGGTTCAATTGTTTTTTCTTCGCTTGTGTCATAGCAGGATTTCTTGAATTTGCATCTCTCCTTCATTCTCTTTTCTTCTTGTTTTGGGTCCAACACTGGTTCGACAGCTTCCTTCGGTTTTTGGGGCGGTAAAGGCTCAAACTTTAGGTCAGGAATCACACCGCTATCGTAGCAAGATTTTCTAAAATGACATTTCAGCTTCAAGCTTGCCTTTCCTTCATCTTTGGGTTCGACTATCTGCGCCTTTTCTGGTACTGGTTTTGCCGCTTTCTCTGCCATTTTTGTCATAGATTTGAAGTCAGGAATTTTGCCAGTTTTATAGCAAGTTTTCCTGAACCGGCACTGCTGCTTCTTTTCAGCTTCTGACAGATCTTTTTCTACCTCCTTTTCACGCTCCTTAGCCGCCCGTTCCGATGGCTCAGTGGTTCTTTGCGCCGCTTCCGCCGCCAAGTCGGGTACGATTCCCGTCTGGTAGCAGGCTTTTCTGAAATGGCATCTGAGTTTTCTTGCGTTTTCTCCCAGTTTTTCATCTAATTTTTCTGCTGTTGCTTCCTGTTTCTTGGCTGATGCTGCTGCTATGACGAGCTGTTCCTGTTCTTTTTGCAAATCTGGGACAACCCCCGAATCGTAGCAAGATTTTCTAAAGTGACAGCGCAGCTTTTGGTCTTTGTCAGCAGCTTTTTTGCCCGTTATTGATTCGACGGTGCCAGATGGAATTTCGGCAGCTGTTTTCTTCCCCTTCTTTTCTACAACCGTTGGCTTTTCCTGCTTTTCGTCGCAGTTTTTGCACTTTGCCCCTTCAACTTTTTTCTTCTCTTTGACAGCTGCCTGCCGCTTGGTGTCAGGTTCTTCTTTTCCCTTCGTTTCCGTTTCTTCGCGTTCCTGTTGATAGCCTTGCGGTAATTGAGGAACGAAGGCTGTGTACACCTCTGCTTCATCGTCAATTTCCGGAACGTCAGTTGTTGCTGAAACATCAAGCTCACCAGTTGACCCAACAGCGCCAACTTCGTCAGTTTTCGTCACAGGTTCTTCTTCTTCGTCGTCTTCTTCCTCCTCTTCTTCTTCGTAATATCGCTTCTTGCTCTTGGCTTCAGCGAGAATCTTTCCGTTAGCTTTGGAAGAAGGTGCAGCCGCTGGATTTTTGCTTCTGGCAGTCTCTTCTTTCTTCTTTCTCCACTTGTTAGGCCCGTTCGCATTGGCAGCAGAACTTTTATGCTGTTGATGATGATGGTGCACGGTAGCGGATTCTGCTACCACTGGAAATGAGCTGCTGCTAGATGGGGCGGCTGCCCTCATAGCCGCTGAATGCAGCCATGCCGTCGTCCTAGCCGCTCCGGCGCATTTTGTCGCGCCGAATCGCCGCTCGCAAGTGGAAGGCAGGGCGCCGATTTCCTCCTGGAAATCTTGCAGAATTGCCGGCAGTTCTTGACCGATGGCGTGCGCAAGTTTGTCCAATGAGCAGCCACCGCCACCCCAACCGCAGTAGTCGGATAACCGCTTCATCTCCATCATGGGGTTAATGCGGAAGAAGTCGTGATACTCGGCCGGGTGAGGCAGATCGTACTCGGAGACGTTAGGGTGCGAGAGGATGGTCTTAAAGACGTTGTAGCGTCGGGGGTTCCGCGCGATTTCTTCGGCCAGTGCGTCTCCGCCGTTAAAGAAGCCTTTGTTGCGACGATAGGCAGCGATGTAGGAGTCGACTAGGAGTGCGTGAATGCGCACTCGAATGGCCTGTTGACGGATGGAGGCGATTTTGTTTTGGACCTGAAAGAAATGCAAAGACATGAGAAAGATCCTATGGACGATATGCGGTAACGCGATTGGGTTGGGCGAAAGCGACCCCGCGGTATTTAGTGAAAGTTTGGATAGGTGTCTGCTGCGGGGTTGTCGACCCCGTTCAATCATCTGGGAGCGAAAAAGGAGCGAGTGAAAAGAAGAATTGACAACAAATGACGTCGACGACCCCGCAGGCACCGATCCAAACTTTCACTAAATACCACGGGGTCGCTATCGACCAACCCAATCGCGTTGCCGCATATCGTAAACAACTGAAAGTATGTACAGTGAAGCTTTCTAGACGTGGAGAAATTGGTAGTTTAAGGAAGGCGAGGGTTGTCTACCAAGATTGCATAACGAACAAGAAAGAATGAATGACTCCTGACGCAGTATCATGTCTTTGCCTATGTGGCTGACATATGAACAGCTCACTACACTAATAGTCCACAGTGGCGCATGCATGCGTACTCTTTCCCTTTCCTTATGCAATCTTGATTTCTAGCAGCCAGCTTTCCATACCTGATTCCGAATGACTTCCCGCATATCCTTGAGCAGGCTCTTCTCCTCTCGCTCCAAGAGCTCAGCTAGCTCCGAGTTTTGGTAGGGTCGGCCCCAGAACGAGCCCACGTAAATCCTGGGTGGCTCCGTCACGTTGATCAACGGAGCCAGGGACCAAAATAGGGCGCCGTAAACCCGCATTAACTCCTGTTCGCCCATGGTATCCGCCTTGTTCAGGATGATCCTTAACACCGACTCCTTGCCTTTAAGTTGCAGGAATAGACTCTCCAATTCGGTGCCCACGTCGAGCTTTGTGGGGTCAAAGACGACGAAAATTAGATCGGCGCGCTGTACCAACCATCTTAACACTTCGTTGTACGGGTAGCCCCTTTCTTGCTGCCTGCGATTCTCCAAAATACCGGGTGTATCGATGAAAGTTATGTTCCTCAGCAGGGGACTGGGCATTTCTATGCCGAGCAGGTGTTCGAGGAAGATTTGACCGAATTTCTCCATGGATGAGAAGGGTTTTGTGACGTCAGTCGCTAGGACCAGGCCTTCAATGGCGCGATATTCGTTACCGTAGGAAATTACGGTGAAATCAGAGGTGGTGGGTTCTGCGCCCACGTGTAGGCCTTTAATGGTGTCCTCGAGGCCCAGGATGTAATTGATGATGGACGATTTTCCGGTACTCCAGGGCCCGACGAGTAGAACGATGGGTTTGGCGTAGATATCGGCGTCTGGAACGCGAAGTTTATGGGTTGACGAATTGTGTGCAAAGTTAGGTATGCGGTAGGTTATTTGGTTGAAATAAGGAAAAGTTTCAAAAAGTTTATTGCTTACATATTGTACATAACGACACTTTCCTGGCGTTTTCGCAAAGGTATCGTCAAAATATGCACCTGATTGAGAATTCTTGTTGACACGGAATGAGGTGACACCCCTCACGCCGTTCTTATTTCAACCACACCTATTGTTTGTGTGACTGTACGTACAGTGAGATTGAGGCGAATACCGTATTTTTGGGTGTATATCCCCCCCCTAGTGTATAACCCCCCATTGGCAAAACATGAATTTTGTCCTTTGTATATCCCCCCTGGTGTATAACCCCCCATGTACTGTACCTGACCTACCTATGTAGCTGGTCCTATGCTAGCTATAGCTACTCCTACACCATGCTGCTATGCCTGTAGGCTTAGCTGAGCATGTCTTGTACTAGAATAACCCCGTTTTGACCGCGATTATGCCCTAAAACACATACTTTTGACCTCAAAAACAGGCCTCTACACACCTCTCAAAAACATAAATTTTGTCCTATGTATATCCCCACCCATTGTATATCCCCCCTAGTGTATAACCCCCCATTTGACCTCTCAATTTTTGTATACCCCCATGGGGCTATACACCCAAAAATACGGTACTCTTGTGGGTACAATGCCAATCTAACATACTGTATGTATACCAACCAATAACCCGTAATGAATGCTATGCTCTTTCGTACTGATCGGTACGTTTGCTCTCATAGTCTTCTGTGTTACATCCCCCGTGAAACATCATACTTACCGGTTAGCACGTGTCGCTTGAGATCCGCATAGTGAAACTGCCTTTCTACCGGCCGTATTTTCTTGTGATAGACGGTTCTGAGCTTTTCCAGTACGTTCTGCTCTCTTTCGTGAAATACGTCCGGTTGTTGGTGGCCGGGATTTTTGGAGTGTGTTACTCCATTGCCGCCATTCTCGTTCTCTGAGTCGCTGCTGGACAGTTGGTCGCCCAGCAGAATCTGTCTGATGTGGTCGCGGGGTCGTTGCGTATTATCGTCGTTGTCGCGGTTGTCTGAAACATAAAGTTTACGAGTTCACGCTTTTCTTTCTATCATGCGGAGTTATCGGCAGTTTGTAGTTTGCGCAATTGACGTAAGAAGTTGCGTACTGTATATGAAGAAATTTTTGTTCCGATTTTATCAGGCGCTTAGTACCAAAAATATATAACTGGGCTTAGGGGAAGAATGGGGCACACAGTAAACGGTCTTCTGTTGCTTATCTGTTGCTTCTGATTGTTTGTATGTGTGGATGGCGTGCTTTCCCATTTATAGTGGGTTGTACAAAACCCATTGTAATGGGCCGAATATGAGTCAGTTTGACACTGTGTGCTCTATTCTTCCCCTAGGCCAAATTATATATTTTTGATAATACGTACATGCATATGTACGCACTCTGCTTGCTTATTATTATCAGTGATAGAGTGACGTGACTGCATCAAACTAGCACGAGGCATCAAGCCCACATGCACTCAAATGGCACTCAGTCTGGGCTTTGGTAGAAGAAAGAAAATAATAATCTTCTCTATTGCCACTAACAGATAGCCAATTTTCGCTTTTTTTCAAGGGCGCCGCACCCTGTAGCTGACACGCTGAGTGACGTTGTGCTAGGGCTAATGTAATTTGGAGCAAAATCAACATGATAAAGACGGTCTGATTGGGCTCTCGGGTTCTGGGCTATTATTGAACTCAGCCTAGTGATGTTCCAAGTACTTTACTTAGTACTTTTTTCCAGGTACTTTCTCATATTTTGGACAAAAAGTACTTTTTACTTACTTTTTACCTGCGGCAGCTCAGATCTTTTTACCTAATTTTACTTTTTACTTTTTGTTTTCAGATATTTTACTAAGTACTTTTGCTTTAGTAGGAAAGTACTTTTACTTACTTTACTTTTTACTGCCATGCATAGGCGCAGTAAAAGCTAGTCGGCAGTTGATTTTGTTGAATTTCGGCACATATTCTCTGGAAAATCTGTCAAATTTTCCTTCGCTAGCAATTTGCTACCACATTAAGAGTACCAAAAAAGGTTCCTTTTCGCTAAGCCTTCACCAAAGTAACATAAGCTTTCAAAATTGGGCCGAAAATTTACTCTTTACTGAGTACTTTTGATGAACTTTCCTTATTTTATATGGGTAAACTTTACTTTTTACTTTCATTTTTCAGCAGATTTTACTTTTTACTCTGAGCTGCCCAGATCTGCCACAGTAATTACTTTTTACTTACCTGACCTGGGAGCAGTGCTAGGTAATTACTTTTTACTTACCTAGTACCCGTAGGAGCCGTTGGAACATCACTAACTCAGCCTCCATAGTTTGATTTGGCCTTGTGTCGAAAACTACGTATGAATGCACTGACGACTACGTATGGACTTGACTTGGAGTTTTAGTACCAAGTTTTCGATGTTGGAAAACTTTTGAAATATTGTCGAACAAAATGGTAGATCTTGAATTTATTTTCTAATCGACGCTTTTTACTCTGGCACTGAACGAAAAAAAGCAGGATCACTTTTTCTGGATCGAATGGGCTGTGATGTCATTATTCACAGCCATGGGAATTCGGCAGAAAGAAGTGAGGTTCTTCTCTACATTATTTTGTAGACTTTTTGAAACATCAATAATACGCGTTCAAGGCTTACCGTTGTCGTCAGTAGCGCTGACTGCGATGGTCGCTTGCAGAAGGAGGAGAACTGTTAGGAGGAGGCATGAGATCGTGCTGAAGCATCTCTGCTGTTGATGCATCATCTTTCTGGGTTTATCCAAAATTCTAATCAGCAGCTAGGCCGGCCGGCGCTCGCTCCTTTTGCATATGAGAAAGGAGCATCACCGGACTTCTATGTTGGGCGGTTTGTCTAACAATAAAGCTGTTGAAGCTACTTTGTAGAGGATTGGTGAAGTTGTAGAAGCGTTGGTGAATTGTTGTATTGACTTCAAGGCAGCATTATTTCATAACCATAAGACCAGTTTAAGGTAGATAACAGTCAAAGTATATGGTGAGTTGAAGGTTGAAGGCGTGAGACGGATTCTTGATAGACCTATTGTGATGATTGCTTGTTTGAGGGATGGTGTAGAATAATTTGTAGACAAGATTGGTAGAATGAATATTGGCTGGATGGTAGAAGATATATTGTGACTGGTGATAACTGTTGAGGAAAATTGCGGTTTTCTTTCCTGGCCCGACCTCCTCCCTCTTCTCTTCCTCCTCTGCAATGCAGTTTTGCAGCTGCAGTAGTTAGTTAGTTGTTAGGCTAAGTTGTGTGTGTGTATGTGGATTTTGTTGATGATTTTCTGTCGACGTTTTGAAGCCGCCGGCACGCGTATTAAGTTTCCTCTTGGCCTCTTCTAGCTTTACTTCTTTTCTTTTCCTCTCTCCGCTTCAACGCAGTTGTCCCATAAAGGGCTACTGTAGATGGTCAAACATTAGGGATGAATTAGTCTTTGCTTTGGTTATCTACTGCTTTTTGTACTGTAAAATTTGTAGAATTTTGGTAGACTCGAATATTGAAATCACCTTGCCAGGCGCTCTAATCGAGCTGAGCGGAACTCGAACCTGGGACCTGCGTGGAAAGCAGGACGCCTTATCCACTGGGCTACGGGCGCCCCTCCCTGACTTTTTTGGGGATCCCTAAAATTTGGCATTCTACAGTAGAAACACAAGAAGCGGTACTGCTATTATGTGAAGGCGCGATCGCGCCCAGAAGCTTTCATTTAGAGCTGATTCACAGATAAACATTGGTAGCGCTCGGTGTATGCTTGGTCGCAGCGTTGAAAGCCCAATTTGCTTCAATGTGAATCCGGCTGTTAGCTAGCAGGAACAGTCAGCTTTTTCTTTGTACAGTAGCTTGCTGCACGCACGCACACCGCTTCTGTGCAGTTTCTAGGTTCCTCTGCTGCTCTCATTTACTGTGTAAAGTGCCACGTACAAAACGAGGCATAAAGCAGCTTTAGCTGGCTGGTTGCTTTGGGGTTCGTTTTGTGTCGCTCGCTTTTACACCATCACGGTTACGTACATATACACAATATATTGGGCGTATGGCCTTAGTGCAAACTGCGTGTTACTCCCGGCTGAAGTGGATGTGTAAATTGAGGAAGGAAAAACCAGTAGTATGGCAGTGTGGAAGATTGGTTTTAACACACCATAGAGATGGGATATTGGGATATAAGGAGGTTATATAAGATGGAGTGTAAATGAGAAGAGCAGAGGGATTTTTGGCAGACAGTTGCTGGTTGGTAGGATGCGAGAATAATTTTTTACTGACGGAGTTTTTTGTCCCGATATTAGTTAGTGAGGGAGAAATTTTTCACATTTCCGGAAGGGAAAGCAGCAGATGATGCATTTTGAAATAAGTGGTAGCAATGGGCGAGTTGTACTTAGGGGATGTTCAAATATTGGGGTGAATTACGAACCGTATTATGGGTTGGAAGGTTTACTAGGATTGTCATTTTCGTGCAATCCGTGAATGTCCATTCCATAGATTCTCGCACGATACTGACTCTCAAACCTTCCAACTAAGGAGCTGTCACTTTATTCGCCTTTCGCGATAACGCTGTGCGTGATTTCGCAGTGCACTTAGCTAACTTGCAATATTTAGCACATTACTAAAATTCGCCGCCTAGTAAACATTTATGTCACAAATATACAAGTTTTGCAAAACGGTGAAAAACAAAACGGAAATTCAAAACTTCACCGTTTTGCAAAACTTGTATATTTGTGACGTAAATTTTACTAGGCGGCGAATTTTGCTAGTTGCTAACTACTGCACCCTTAGCTAAGTGCACTGCGAAATCACGCACAGCGTTATCGCGAAAGGCGAATAGCTACCTGCGTGTACGTATGAAGCAATTTGCAGCGTGTGGAATGTGATAATAGTGCGGGGTAAATCGGGCCAGGGGTAATTCGGGCCACCCCAAACCTATTTACAGTTGGGAAGAGAGAAAATTGGCGATCGTAGTATCAAAACCATTCTTGAACTTGCTACCCTCTGTTGTCCGTCCAAATCAAATTGAGTAAAGGTATAAAGGTGGCCCAAATTACCCGAACCGGCCCGAATTACCCGCCTCCACTACCATGTCCCCCGATGAAACAGTATTTGGAATATTTCGCCTGCACTGTGTGTGATTTTTTCAGGCCAAGAAAATCCAAGAGCACAAGCGGAAGCAAGAGCGAAAAGCGGAGGAGAAGCTGGAAAAGGAGCGACAGCAGAGACGCAAAAAAGCTCAGGAAGCCTACGAGAAATCCAAGCACCAGAAACAGCAACAACACAGCTGGAATTCCGCGGTAAAGAAGTAGGGTAGAGTGGGGTAAACCCAATCATGGGGTCGGGTAAACCCGGCCACGTACGCTCCTTAGAACGTGCTGTTTTAGCAAATGATGAACCAAATGGTTCATTTGAAAGAGGAAAGTTTAAGGAATCGATTGGTATAAAATGGTTCTCTCAATCGGTCCATTGGTTGCTGTGATATGCAGCCCTGAAACGTAGGCGGCCGGATTTTTCCATTGCCGGGTTTACCCCGTGGTACCCTACATACATACGGCAGGGTACTGTGGGGAAAACTGGATACAAGCCGGGTACCGTATGTATCAAGTATTTTCTCCGCTGCGCATTATTTATTCACGGGTTGCGCTGAAAATTTCTGGGTGGTCGGGAGCTAACCCCTCTATTGCAATAAATGCAATTTTTCATCGGTGCTGGTATGGTCACCGATCAAAAATTGCACTGAATAAATTGCACTAAATTGCACTGCAAGGGTCAGCTCGGGCCCAGATATTTTCAGGGTAACTGGTCAGTATGCAAAACTCGTGTTGTGGAATTGAATTGAACACATGGCATGATAAGTAAATGCGTTGTGTGCATACGTACTGTAGGTTACCACATTCAAAAGCATTCATGTACTACGTATAGTCACGTACATAATTCAATCAATTACATCACATCCTTTCATGAGACAGATAATCACTTTCCAACCCAGCATGCACATTACAACACCACTACAGCTCGCTGCCAGTAGAACATCCGACAACCAATACTGAAACCACCACAGTTCTGTAGCCCCGTTTCTCGTAAACGATTTTGGAATGGTCCCGTCGCTTTTTCTGGCCAGAAACTCGGTCCAAAATACTCCACGATCTACAGGTCTATTGATTTGGTCCAACCAGATAGATTTAGCTTTCCTCGCTGCGTTCACATAGCTCGAATAGTTCAGCAGAATTTTGTTCAGTTGGTGCACCAGAAAATAAGGCCAGTTGTGCAGGCGCATTGAAACATCAACTTCAGGGGGTTTGAATGTTCCTTTGATGTGTTATGTTTGCATCGGATTTTGATTTTTGACGAAATCAATGAAACATCAACATGTGAGGTGTGGTACCTTATCTTATGTTCTGTACCTATGTATCAACGGGTGAACTTGATGTTTCTAGCCTGCACAAGATGCCCTATTGACTGGAGATGTTGGTCTTTTCCACAATTTCGCCAAAGCCCCATTTTTGGGCAGCTAAGGCGTTTCGATGTTGGTCCACAAAAAATGGCACGAGGACGGTCGGTTTTTCGGCACACAGAGTTTCTCTGAAACTTTTGATGCCGCCGTGAGAAATAAACAGCTTTACTCTTGGATGCTGAAGAATTTTGGCTTGTCAGCGCGCCTCACATTTCAGTGAACCAAAAAGTGGTGACAAAGAGTGGAAATTTTTGTCTATATAGGAAAACTATAATAGGAACATATTGTTAGTAAACACGTTGGTTACCAATTGAAAAGTTGGTCAGTTTTCTTTGGAATTTTCCTGTGTGTTTTTGGCTTTTGAGTGTGAAGCGCGCTATTGAGGGTCGATCCATCTCTTGATCAGTACATTTCTGAAGCGGGAATGAATTTCGCTTGCATCGAGGGTTGTTGAAAATAAGAAGCCGTAATCGCTCATTTGGTGGAACATGTGGAAAAATTGTTCAATGACAGTCACTGGTGCAGCGTCCCAACTTACGATGGACCCAAACGATAGCAAAATACAGGCTGCTTCAAACGAGAATATTTTCGAATAAGAACGTTTTTTGTCTCATGATAAATTCTCGTCATACGTTTTTGTCATATCACTGAATTTTCGAATACTTTTTTGTCAAATATTTGAGCGTTTCGTCCCATTTGAAGCTGCCCTATGATCCCTTTGTAGATCTTTTCTTCAAGAAACGACAAAATCTCAGCAGGAATTTTCTTTTGCGAGGGAAGTCTGCATAGCTCGAACACTGAAACCGTATCTCTCCCTGTAGGTTTTGGCCAGTCAAATGTCGAAGGATATTCTTCAAACACCAAGTTGGCTTTTTTGAGGTACTCATCGAATGAAAAGCTGGGTGCCAGTTGAAGGGAGCGAAAATAGCCGGCGTAGATCCGTGTCACATGGTAGGCCAAGTAGCGATAGCGCCAGTAGTCAATAAAACCAGCAAGACGATCTGCAAATCTTTGAATGGACCAATAGGGGGTGATTCAGATATCATTCATTGCTATGGTTTGAAATGTGCAATTTGGAGAGGTTTGGCAATTCTTTTTCTTTTCTCGCCTGCTGTGTGGTTGCTTGCCCGCTTTCCCCTTTCCTTGCTGCTGTTTCTCCTGACCAAGATGTCTACCATGTGTCAGGCGTTTGCTTTCATCCTGGCAGTGATGATGATCCTCTTCTCTGCATTGCCATCCCCAGTGGCTGCTCTCCGGTGCTATGATGGCAAGGAAACTGACCCCAAGACACTGCCAGTCAAGGAAGAGTGCGATAACAGTAGTGTGAGCTGCTATCAGTACTCTGTGGTGCTGAATTCCTCTGGCCAGCAAGACTTCAGATACGGATGCAGTGCCAATTCTTGCAGTAACCTGAAGGCAGATCTGGATGTCCTGGGAATCGGAACGAGTGCCATCTGCTCTGGTGACTGCTGTGAGCTCAATGTGACCAGAGATAACGGTTATGATTACAAGGTAGGAAGCCGATTGGAGGAATGCTGTTGCACAACTGATGGATGCAATGCATTCGGCTTGGCACCCCCGACCATCCCTCAAAATTCTTCTGAGACCAAAACAACTGCACAACTCCCACCTGTGGGGAATTCTCCTGTAACCCCTCCATCTTCACCAGTTCCAACCTACCCAAATGCATCAGACCCAAGTCGATCTACTTCAGACCCAAGTGCATCACACCCAAGTACATCACCAGACGATTCAACTACTACTACTGGGAATAATGAGTCAACTACTACCGGTGCCCCAGAGAGAAGGGCAGCTTTTCCTGTAGCTGTGGTGATCGCAGGTGCATTGGCAGCTGGTGTGCTCCTGCTACTTCTGGTTATTGTAATTGTGATGTACTGCCACTCTCCAAAGAAGCGCAGCAAGAAGAAGGGAAACAAGGAAGTGCGATATGCTGATCATGAAGGTGGGCCTCATGCTGAGCCAAGTTCACTACAAACGCAATACCACTACCATGCATACGAATACCAGGGCAAAGCTGGAAAAGGGGGCGATCAACGCAGTGAGCTATCACATGACCAACAACAGCAGCAAAGCACTGAGAGAACGCAGACTAAGACAAAAGGAACCCAGCCGAAGACTGCCGGAAGTGAACACCTGAAGACAGAGAAGACACAAGTGAAGAGCAAGATCAAACGCATGAAGCCGGAGCAGAAATTCAGTCCCGCGCCAACCATACAGGAGTTGAAGACAGCATGGAAGGTGGGTAGTGAAGGCAAGAAGCCGCCATTGGAATCTAAGCAAGACCAGAACAAGAAGGAGATGCCATGGGAAGAAGGACATCGACAGGTGGGTGACAAGTCAGAGCAATCCTCAATGAAAGACATGCAGAGCGAGATGACACAGGAGGAAGATGACTATGAATCACTGGCATCCATCCATGAGAAAGAGAAGATGCTTGATGAGGAAGGCAGCAAATTGCCAGCATATCTCCCAGCGCAGAAGGTGGAGGAAACCCAGGATGATGAAGGCCTCACAGCTGCATCAGATTCCAATCAGGAGCAGAAAATGACGGAAATGCAAGAAGACGAAGACATCCCAGCAGCTGATTCCAATGGAGACCAAAATGTAGTGAAGACACAGGAGGATGAGGACTCCACAGCTTCAGAATCCAACCAGGAGCAGGGTGCACAGAAGGTGCAGACTAACGAGGATGGCAGTCAGGAGTTTCCACTTCTTCTGAAAACGCAGGAGTATGGGGAGCTTCATAAACTATGTCATGTCATGCAGAAATAGAGGGAGGGGGCTGGCTTATGTCACGTTAGCGTGACAATGGAGGGGGGGTTGGGGCAGGTACGTGACATCACGTCGACATTCCAGCACCAAACCAAGAAACATGTTAATTAAAATTGCTTGCCCTGAGCTCACATGTCGATACATGTGCTTTCTTTATGATTTACTATATTTACGGGTGAAAAGCCCCATGTGAGAGGAAGGGAGGAGAGCTACAGAGGAATTTCAGCATGCTGTACTTTATGAAACTCCCCTATGCACTTCTACAGAAAACGCAGGACGACGACAGCGATGCCACCACGTCAGATTCCACTCGAAAGTACCTTGCCTAACTGTACCTATATCATCTGTAAGTGCTGTACTGTTTACTTCTTGCTCGTGCAACGCTCTCATGTCTTCTCTGCTGATCATTCATAACTGTTATCAATATGCTTCTCATGGTCGTATTTTGTTTACTCTTATCTGAATCACCCTCGTTGAGGGTTGGCTCCAAAGTTGAGTGGATAGGTATGAGTTAGGCTGGGCAGTCCTCGTGCTTGTGGGGTGGTGTGCTCAATGAGGGATGTGTGAAACAATATGTAAGGCTTTCCTGCAAGAAGAGCTGTAGCATGTCCACACGTAAAGAGCTTTTCAAATGAGCACCAAGCATTTCCCTTTTTAGTGGTATGTAAAAGCATGTCATTTTTCCATCTGAAATTTTATTCAATGTGTCAACGTGATGCTACATGTGGTCATTTGATAAAGCTCGATAGCATCCTGGCTGTCCACCAAAATTACATCCCAATCTCGCTGAAGTAACTCCAGAAAGTCGGCTCGCTGGTGCCGTAAATATGGTGCGCAGAATTCATCTGCATTCGATCGCCAAAGCAGCCAAACCATGTCTTTAGCAGTGAAGAGTGAGAGCCACATCCAGTCAGTGATGCCTGTCGCATTCATGTACACATACTCATCCCAGGCAGTCCTGCTGCCATTCCTCAGAATGCCATATTCCTCATTGACTTGAACATCGACGTCACCTTGTCCAAACTTGGTCACTGGTGGTACTAAAGCCAGCTGATACATAGTGACATTGTGTCTTCGAGCAGCCAGAGCCTGAGCCAATGGATACATGCTGTACTTGTGACTAGAAAGCTGGGCATAACTGTAGAAGAGAATATTGGCTGCATTCACCACAGGGAACGATACTAGAAGATACAGAAATGGGGCCAGAAGGCATGATCTGCACATGATTTTGGGCAGTTGTTGCTACACTGATGACCACAATATGCACGCACACGTGAATGTATCAAAGCAAAATGATCGCGTCAAACCAATGACAAGCAGTTGCCGCACGGTTTTTTATCTTTATGACACAGTGCAGTATGTACACAACGCAGCACAGCACATGACATGATCTCTGCAAGCTTTTGGTTAATTTTGCATCCAGTTTTATAGCAGATAAAGCTGGTTAATTTTTCCAATATTGTCATCCTTCTGGTGCCTGTACTGGGTACGTAACGTTTAAATAGTACTTTGATCTGGGAATTTGGGGACTCCACTCCAGCATGCTCCTGGTTCAGCGTAACGAGGGTATACACATTACCAGGAACACCTAAAGGAAAGGAGTCCTCAAAATCATCCAGCGCTATTTTTGTAATGCGTAAATATATTACGAACTGCTATCTTTTATTACAGGAGGAAGATGAGGACGATATGCCGGGTATGTTCGGAGGCGGCGGAGCAGGAGGAGGTGGCCTGGGCGGAATGGCGGATCTGTTCAGCGACCCGGAGTTGATGCAAGCGTTCCAGGTGAGCCCGTGGCTCAGTGGTAGTGTGTCCGACCCGTGAATCCCGCGCCCGGTGGTTCGAATCCCGCCTGGCGCATCAATTTTTTTATTATTTTTCTACAGGATCCGGAAGTGGCGGCGGCCATCGCGGACATCCAGACGAATCCTGCCAACTTGGCCAAACATCAGGCGAATCCGAAAGTGCGCAAAGTGATGGAGAAGCTGGCCTCGAAGCTGGGGGGTGCGGCGGGGGGTATGGGATTCCCCCCGGGGGGTATGTTTGGAGGAGGGGCTCCTGGCGGGGCATCCTCGGCTCCGGATGCGCCACCGAAAGATACGGAGACGGGTGGTGGGACGGCAAAGAAACCAACGGCACCTGACGTGGATATTGATTGAATTTTACTGTGTACGAATACTGATTTTGCGCTATTGACCAGTTGCGCTAAGCTCACGGGTGGTGGCGAGGTGACCCCCGGTATTAGTGCGAGTTTAGGGCGGTGATAGCAGGATCGTCATCGTCGTTTCTATATTTTCTTCTCTTTTCTCGCTCATTTTCCAATCCCGGATGACTGAACGACGTCGACAACCATGTCAGCCCCGTTCTCGGGAGTATAGCGCAACTGGCCCATACTAAAGTCGATGTCATGCAACATGTTTGTTGTGTATGTATAAAGTAGCCTACAATACCTACGTAATAATTTGAGCTAATTATATTTATTTACGCCTTCCTGCAATGTTATTTGCGTTCCATTCACACTCTATGCCACATCAACTGTTCTTGTTTTTTTCTACCTGTAATATTTTTGCGTCGTTTCTTGTGATTACCGTGGCGGCAAGTTACAATTCGATAGCCTATAGCTGTAGCAAATAAGGGAAGCAAAGCAAGGAAAGTATGGTTTTGTTGCGCAAATCGTAGTCGCTAGAATTTTATGGAATCAGCACATGTATGAAATTTTCGACCACATTACCTAACATTCTCAATATTTTCCTTATTTCTGGATTCTAAAAATATAAATATATCCGTATGTGAATATTTTTGTCCGTACTAAACCTGATGTGGTCTAATTATTGTCAACTTCAGACACGGTTGACTCCCACCTTGAGTCCAGAGCCAGGAATCTCTCTATTCAAGTGGACCTCTTCCAAGCCATCCATTGCAGCGATGACTTCCTTCAGCTTTCCTCCTTCCGCTTCCTTCCAATAACGTGACTCAGTAATGACCAACGTCTTCACCCGCTTCCAGGTCTTCACTTCATCCAGAATGTGATGAGCTTGGCTTGACCGTACCCACTCCAGCTGCAGCGTCTTCAGCTTCTCGCAGGAGCCGAGTGCTCTGAGCAGCTTCACTGCCGACTCTGTTCCAGTTTCAGACCACGCGGGATCAATGAAGAAGTAGTCCACTTGGCTCGCCTGAATAAAACTGCGAATCTTCTCCACGTCAGAATCTGGAAGCACAGTCTTGTAGCCAATATACCACAGTTCAAGTCGCTTGAGTGTTGCGGGCAGGAATGCGAACAGATCGCCCATGCCAGACACATCATGATCGTAGCCATCAATACGAAAGGTGACAAGACTGGGAAGCGCCGGCTTGAGCACAGCGAAAAGAGCAGCGAATTTCGCCACATCTGATGGGGACCAGTCATAGCGAATGAACAACTCCAATTTAGTGACAGCAGGCATCACCAGTGGAAGAGGAGAAGGAACGGCAGAAGCTGGCCAGCTGTCATTCATCACAAGGCGAACAGTGTGAATGCCGAGTCCATCGTTTCTGGCAACAATGCTGAAGAACCGATCCAAATGCTCACCGTTGCCTACGTATAGCCACTCCTCCAGTGACTGCATAGTAGTGGAACCTTGTCGATTGAGCAGCTCATTGCCCCTTGCTTTACTCAAGGCCTCTGCTGATAGCTCTATCATCTTGCCATCTCTAGTGAACAACTCTTGCAGACTGATTCCCATTCTTTCTGTATTCAGTGGTGCGGGTTGCTCGTTGATCTCCAGTGACTGCCACAAGTGGGAAACAGCACCTGCCACATCACCAGTTCCTTCCATTACGATCTTTTTTCGAGCGTTTTCAACCAGACTTGCATGTTCGCTGATAGCGGTGGCATAGGCATTCCCATCTCCCAGTCCAATTTTTCTCACTTTATCTGCAACCGCGTCCAAATTCTTACAGTTCTTACTACTCTCCAACGAGAACTGTGCCACCCCTGCTGAAGCCTGTGCAGCTGCGTCCATGTCCATTACCGGACCAAACTGCTGCTGTAAAAATCGCGAGAATGGAGGTTTTACTGGAATGCCGCTAGTGACTTCCTCGTATTTTTCCACAAGGCGCTTTTGGAACTCAATGGTTGCTTGGTCAATTGCTTCTTGATCCTTTTCATCTATCCAGGCATAGGCAGCTGTAAACGATAACACCGCTTCTTCTTCGGCCTTTGCATCAGAGTGGGCCCATAGATCTTTGACGACTTGCATCGACTCCCATTTGAACACCTTGTGCGCCGGTTGAAACTCGACTACATGAGCCAGCTGACAGTGCCCACAGATCAGTTTGATGCAACTGGGGCACCAAAAAACTTTAGAAGCCGATTTAGGTTCCTGACACCAACAACACTCAATTTCTCCATAGCGAATCGTGGGAATGGAATCGGCCGATGTGATGGTGCAAGCTTGCTGACATCTGGGACATTGGAGCTCATCCGGTGCTTCTGACCCTTGGATAAGCCCATCCAAACAACTGGAACAGAGTCTGTGCTGACTATTGCAAGGCATTATCTTCAACGATGCCACCCTCTGCTTGCACTGCCAGCATTCGGCGCAGTATTTGGGTGGAATAGGGATGGAAGCTTGAGTGGTTTCAGTTGGCTGAGGAGTTGCAGGAACTCCAGTGATTCGTTTGAGGTTTCCTAGCGCCTGTCGTTTGACTTCTTCCCACTTCTCCTGTCCCTTCAAGCTGAACTTGCAGTGTTTGAACTCGAGAAATTCCAAGTGTTTCCATGGTTTCAGCTGGTCCAGCACACAACATTCAGCTTCCACATTCTCCAGCGCCAGACCAATCAAACTCAGGCCCACCACCTTTGTACAGGAGCTGAGAAACTGAAGCAATGCCTGCACTGTCTCCACTGACTTTCCAGATGCCTCCAGTGCAAGCCAATGCACTTCACTGCTCCGAAGAAAACTTTGCATCTTGAACATATCTGACGCTAGGATTGAAGAGCAGCGTGACAGACGAAGCATCTGCAGGTTACTCGGAAATGCAGCGACAATCTCTCCCATCCTGTGCATTTCTTTGTCGCAGCCATCGACGGTTACATGTTTTAGTATTGGGAGCGCTTGTCGCAACAAGCCAACCAGATGGACAAAACATGAAACCGCTAATGGTGTGAGACGGGACTTGATATGTAAATGCAGCGACTGAATTGTGCTCATCGTTTCGAGCTCTGATGACGTGATGAAATCTGGCCCTGTTGGTGTAGCTGTGAAGTCGAGATGAAGCGTGAAGATGGCTTGATTTTTAGCTATGATGGCAAAGAACTTGGAGAGATGTCGGCCGTTTCCTTTGTAAGCCCAGGTGGAGAAGCTGTCCTGCTCACTGCCAGTTGCCTCCAGCACTTCGTCTCCTCTGGCTTGCTCCAATGCCTCCGCTGTCAGGAAAACCATTTTTTCTCGCTGAGAAGAATACTTAGTGGTGGTGATGTACCGTTCCAATGCGATGCCTTGTGCTTCCATCTTTCTTTAGCCAATAATACTTTTTAAAGGGGGATCTGGAGGGAATTTAGTACGGGAAGGGCCAATTTCATATTTTTGACTTTTGAGGGTCCATCAGACGTAAAATTGTATCCTCTTTCGTCTTTCGATCTAACCACCCCAAATTCTGGAGTCAATTTTGCCTCTGTGAAGCGGGCGCCCCAGTGGTAAGGGGATTTCGCAACACTTTGGCCTATTTCGAGCTTGTTCTACGTAACAGGGGCGCCGCTACACAGAGGCAAAGTCGACTCCAAACATGGGGTTTGATCAAAAGAGGATGCGATTTTACTAATAGGTACGTACGTAGGTGCTTTCAAATGTTAGAAATTCGAAATTTACCTCCCCATACAAACTATCCCGCTAGATCCCCCTGAACGAACTTACGATGTGGCGATGGCGATCACGTTTTTCGCCTGTGTTCTGGAGCAAAGCGAATTTGGGGTTGTACGTGTTGACGTAATGCTCAGCTAAGAGACAAGTGATATAGATTTTTAGGTCCAGCAAAGCTTATCAAAACTCAGCCTTTTGTTAGAAAAGATAACACTGCAATGACCTGACAGCAAACACTGTACCAAAGTATGCCTTGCCTTTTATGACAAACAATCAAACAAGACACTGCAGCAATACATAGCCGTTCACATTGTGTGCGTGCGTACATCGGAACAGAACAAGACAAAAGCAAAACCCACCCCATTACGTACAGTACTGCACCCAACGCGTCGCAAACCAACCAAGAAACTGTTTATTAACGGTGCTGCTTGCAATGTACACACTACTAGTGACACTACACAGTAATACGGATTAAACAAGCGCATAAAAAGTGCGTCGAGGCAGGTGCATCTCTGGCGTAGCTTAGCCATCTGCCCCCCAGGCCGGCACCTGGTGCCGTACTCTGTGACCCATGGGTTGCGGATTCAATTCCCGTTCGGTCCGATTTCTCGCCTCCCTTTATCCAGGACTCGGCCTTTGGCTATTGCCGATGGCACATGGACATGGCACA
This sequence comes from Epsilonema sp. ZAB3_2, assembly GCA_030247985.1. Taxonomy (NCBI): domain Eukaryota; kingdom Metazoa; phylum Nematoda; class Chromadorea; order Desmodorida; family Epsilonematidae; genus Epsilonema; species Epsilonema sp. ZAB3_2. The sequence continues at coordinate 19,787 of JASAMW010007164.1, forward strand.
TCACAAAAGCTACAAATTGGTGTGAACAAGTCGAGAGCCAGTGCCCCGCTACATACGACCTCCGAGCAATTCGGACGTTTTGGAAAACGGAGCCAGTTCGGAGCCAGCCAGCGGTTTTGGAAAACGGAGCCAGCGATTGCTCTTTTGTTTACTTACACTACAATGTCCGACCTCCATTTTCCCCTAGAAAGCCAAAGTATTTATTAATTCTTGATGACACAAGTGGCTACAGAAATCAGCTAGGTGACATGTTGGTGCATCAGCCTAAGCCTAGACATGACACGACGATACGTAGCTGACTAAACGCCAATGAATTATGCAAAGAAAGAATCCAAAAAGGAAAACAAAAATGCGACGATTGAATTGAAACTTGACCATTCTACATAATCTGCACGTAAATTACACTGACTTGTCAAATAACAGCAAACAAATACGAAGGTAGGTGCGAAAGAACGTAGCCTTACTCAAAACAACGTGAAATACTACATAATATTACGTATAGTACTTAGTACTCTCGCTTTGTCTCGACAGGCAACACGAAAATACAGAACAAAGTAAAGCGTGATAGGCACATTAAAAAAGGTCCGTATGCATCTTCACACAACTTTACGAAACGAACAAAATATGAACATATGGCAATAATGAGCCAACCTAGACAGATCAATGGAAATGAAATACAGTAGTTCACTATAGTCTGGCCAATAGCAGTTGGCACTTGGACTCAAGGCGCGTTGCGTAAAATAGATTTACGAATGCGGATTTCTGTCCCCGCTTCGTGTACTCCTATTTTAGCAGAAGTGTATGCAAACTACGCAGCTCGCCTTGAGTCCAGGTGCCAACTGCTATTGGCCAGACCTACAAATGTATAGTATTGGGGGTAAAACCGCGAAAGGGTGACTGCAATCCAGGCCATTGCCATTCAATCATCATCCCTTTTTCACTTCAGTCCGCCTTCAACTTCCATACTTTCCCCGTCTCCCCCTGCTGATTGTCGAGAGGTCGAAGCGCCGCAGAAATCCGTCGACCCACCGCCCGTCGCCTGTAGCTGCTGCTGAGGTTGTTGCGGGTGAAACACCAATCCGGTGTCCTCGAGCAGGCCGGCTATCCCTCCTGACCCCGTCGCCTCCTGACCCCCGATCCAGTTCCACAGCGCCGTGAAATCGTCGTGGTCAGTCGCGCCGTTGGGTCCGCTAGAAAAAGCGAAGAAAAATGGAAGGATTGGGCGAGAGTCGAACCCGGGCACACATTGAATAGAAAAGTTGGAGGGACGACGTAGTTTACTACTAGCGTAGCCGAGGGATTCGAACTCGTAGCAAATTCACCCCAACTTTCAGCTTGCGCGTACAACAACGGGTGAACTCGTGAAGTTGATGCTTCAATATGCTCTACTCCTTCAAATACTCGAGTAACTGGCCGCCATCTTGATAACTTACGTGGCGTCCATAGCCGAGGATTGAGCCACGGCTCCAGGCGACGGAGTGAGATTCTGCGCGCCGCCGAGAGGCGACGGAACGCCTGCGCCATCGAAGCCCGACACGCTCGGCGTGGAAGTGCGCCTATAAGAAGTCAGTGCAAGAAAAATGCATCACAGTTATCAAGGCAACTCTAGGGCGCGTGAAACATCATTTTCACGGGCGCACGCATATACAAATGCGCGGCCGCCCATAAACATTTGACAGGTAGGCCCTGGGCAATTTGGGCCAAATACTACCAACCACTCTACCGTATTTACCTGTGCATGGGGCTATGCAAAAAATGAGAGGTCCTATATGGGGGTATGCATAGCGGGTATGCATAGGGAGGGGGGGGGGGGGGGGGCTATGCACAGGTAAATACGGTATTTTGCCCTTCTCCTTACCGGTAAAAAATACACTGAAAAGTGCAACAAACAACAGAGGGACGCGACGGGCCACCCATAAATTTTTCAGCGCAACTACTGGCTTTCAATCACGATAAACTTGATGTACAATGGGTCCGACCAGAATAAATGATGATGGTGAAACTATTCGAGGCTTCATAAGAGAACTGGGCTGGCTTTGTTATGTGAATCCGGCCTTACCCTATCGGTTTGTTGGCCAGCATCACTATCTGACTGCCGATGTATCCCTTCTCTTCCACGTGGCTGCTGGTCGTGCGAGTGGCGTCCTCTCCTTCGAATTTTCGCAGCATCTCCTCCTTGTCCGTTTTGGGGTAGAGGAACTTGATATCCGCCAGCTGCGGACAGTTGGCGATGCGCGCCGCCAGGCTTAACTGATCCAGTTCCCGCACCGTGAAAGGCTGCAGGTGAAAAGGGGTGACGGTTACGGTACCTGATAAAAAAGCCAAATAAACGCTACCGTCGGTCAACTGAGAAAAATGCGAAAAATATCAGCCAGGGTACTCTGGGGTAAGCCCGGGCATGGGAAAATCCGGCCATCTACGTCCCAGAGCTAATATCTTATTCATTCTCCCCTCTTTCTGATGAGCAATTTGGTATATCATTTTCTGAAAGAGCAAGTTTTAGAGGAGCTTGGGTGGCCGGGTTTACCCCATCCCATACAGTTAGGTTTATCCTGCAGTACCCTACTTTATTTCTTATTTACGTACCATCGGAGTCCTGCTCGCTGCACGCAAACCCGATGGATATGGCACCAAGCTGGCTGTCACTGAATCTGAGTAGAAAGCTGGGATGAGCTGCCATCATCAGCATCTGACTAGCTTCTTGCTTCGACACAAAGTCACATATCCAACCTGCAACAAACAAAAACCATAACCTACCTGCAAATCTCTGTACAAAGGCCACTGAAAATACTCGCATTCTCTCCGTGAATGGACCATTAACAAATTATCAGGGTGCGTACCTCGAGACTCAAACTGAATTCAAGTATGTTTCAAGTATTTCAAGTACTTTACTGTTGGATTTTAGAGTACAGATTCTGCACTCACTTGATCCACTTTTCACCACTATTACACCCAAAAGTACTAGGTTTGAGCTTGACGGCAGGTCTGGGAGGGGCAGCAGCCAGTGGTCTATGAACAACTGCATAAACAAAAAAGCGCAGCAGCAGGGGCAGGGGCAGTGACAGTAATAATAGCAGCACTATAGCAGCTTCAGCAGCTTGCAAGGGATGTAGAGCAGCTTGGGGCGTGCTGATGAAATTCGCGCTTTCTGTGCAACCCTCCCCACTGCAACTGCAGCTGATGCGCAGTGCAGCTGATTCTTAGTATGTTGCCGCACTCACCATCATATGTCCAATATATCTAAGAGTACATGGTGGTTGTTTGCAGCGTGCCATGTACTCGTAGATATAGCGGACGTATGGACCATGCGCAGCATGATGAATGTGGCATGACACCGCACACCTACTGAGGAGCGGCATTTGCCCAAACATACAGTAAAATTTTGGTGAAATACCTCGCTGAAGGCGAGAAAATTTTTCAAAATTGCTGCAAAATATTGCCATCCTGATCATATTTTTGCCTTCGCTCACTTCACGCACTCTCGATTCAAGTATCACTTCGACTATGTTCATGGAAATCAAGTAGTTTTAGAGTATTTCAAGTATGCCCCTGAGAATCAAGTAGTTTTAGAGTATTTTCAAGTATTTCAAGTACAGGTACGCACCCTGAATTATGCTACCTTCATCCCAAAATGCCAATAATTTCTGTCGAATCAACTGCATGACACTGAAGAACCATTCCCAGAAGGAGAACAAACAGTTTTCTTGAGGCAGTCCTTGCTGAAATACAACGCCCGGCTGGGGGGGGGGGGGGGGTAATTCGGGCCACTAGCTACCTCTGCTAAATTGGGGAAACCCAGCATAAATGAACAACCATCAGTTATTAGATCGCGTAAAAGGTGATTTTTATACCACGCTCACCAATGTTGTGGCCCAAATTACCCCACACACTATCACATGTCCAACACATACAGTATAATGGAGTGTCGTCCGTTCATAGAGAGAATTCGAAGATTTCCATAGTCGCAGGCTTTTTTGCGCAAAATAGCATCCATGGAAATGTTCGTACGTAATTTCACGCAAAAAACTCATTCCATGACTTCCGAAACCCTTCGTATTCTCTCAGTGGATGGACAATGCGACTATTGCATATAACTTACCTTAGCAAACATGCCAAAGTTGATCTTCGGCTGACAATACTCCGTCAGCAATCGCTCTTTCGAGCACAGCTTTTCGCCCATGTACTGGAGGGCGGTGTCGCTTAACGGCCTCTGTGCGCCCGTGTACTGTTGGAACTTGTACTTCAACACCTCCGCCAGTTGAGGCCAGCTCACCAGCGTGTCCCCGCCACCAGACTGCTCCCAATTCTGTACATTCATCACAGCCTTTATGAGCAAGGTTTAGAGAAAAGGAAGCTACTGGCGTGATGGCCGAGTGGTCTAAGGCGCCGCCGCCAGGCTGCTCCTAATTAGCCTTACGACCAAGGTTTAGAGGAAAAGAGACTGCTGGCGCGATGGCCGAGTGGTCTAAGGCGCCGACGCCAGACTACTCCCAATTCTGTATACTCATAAGTGATTATGGCCAAGGTTTTAGACTAAAGAAAGCTCCTGGAGCGATGGCCGAGTGGTCTAAGGCGCCGCCCCCTGACTGCTCCCAATTCTGTACATTCATCAGTCATCACTCACAGCCTTTATGACCAAGGTTTAGAGAAAAAGAGACTGCTGGCGCGATGGCCGAGTGGTCTAAGGCGCTGCTGGCAGTTCTCACCACATCGCCGAAGGCGCGCTGCCACAGGATGTTGGACTGGGCGTCGCAGTCTTGAGAACCGTGCACCGTCACCATGATGGGTAGAGAGAGCGTCTGCAAGTGAAACACCAAATTTATAAGTTTGCGGGTTTCGGGCATTTTTGCGGGCATAAACTTCAACGACCAAAATGGGTAAAACAGTGGAAATGATGTTTCATTGAAGACATGAATGATATTCTTACCCAAATATCGAAAACTCCAACGTTTCCCAGCTGAAATGAGGAGATGCTGAAGAGTAGGGCGTATTTCTGGTCCGTGGCTGTGGCCCCAGGTTTGTCCGTGCCTTTTTGTGCCGCTTTCCTGGGCGCTATTTTTGTCAGCTTCTGAAAGAAACTTTCAAAATTTCCTTGAATATGCACGTACATACATACGGTACATTCTCCTGTTCAGTCCTAATATTACCTGCATGCTACTCTGCAGGCATACATACGCATACTCTACTGTAAAAATTTTACCGTGTTTGAGAATTTCGCCATCATATGGCCAGAATCATTGAGTTGCAGTTTTTCGAAATCGTTACTAATTGAGCCCACTCCAGATCTGAATCAGAACGGTACAAATTTTCCCTACTTACAGACATTTTCTGGTAAAGTGTTTTGTCGAATTGCACCGTCACAAACATACGTAGGCCTACATGCTTTGCTCCTTGACTTGATTTCCATGCAGAGCCCGTGCCTGATCCTCCCCTATAATCCGTACTGTGACGGTGGCGTTATCCAGCTGCTGTTTGATGCCCAACTTGTCACCGATCAATAGTCGAACTTCCGCCATGAATTTGTGATTGGTCTTTATGACAGGGTCCGGTTGACTACTTACGATAAAAGACCTGCAAACACACATCAAACATGAATAAATACGGCAAAGAATAATGAATGTTGTCTGACATAGAGCTGGAATCCTGCAGCAAGAACTCATAATCCATTACAATTCTTTCAATGAGAAAGTATGGGTTCTTGGCCGCAACGTTTCGGTTATCGTACCATTCATTGGTATACTTACGTGTGGAACAGTTTGCGTGTGATGAGCAATGGGTACTGCAGTGGGGTACGTAAGCTCGGTCACAGGGTAAACCCGACCACCTATTATGATGTCCTGAAAGTCGTTACCTGTCGCTCTACTTGTGCCCCACCAATAAAGCCGGCCGGATTTACCCCAAGGCCACCTGTGCACCACAAAAACAAACTTACTGAGACACTAGCATCCACAGCAGTTTGGTGAGGTTCTCGATGATGGGTGTGAGAAGATTCTGATGAGTTTGCGCGTTGTTATCGGGTACCTGCGGCGCTCTGCGCAATAAGTCCACCAGCCACGACGCGTACGTACGCAACTGCCAGTTATGCTCAGCCAGCAGCTCAAACCTACACAACACAAAGAACGTCTACATTACATTAAAAAAGTATGGATGCTCGTACTGAAACAATTTAGCAGACTGTGGGGGTAATTTAGGACCGCGCGCTAGGTATAGAAAAGTCGAGGGAACGCGTGGGGTTAAGAAAGTTTGGCCAGTCTTTCATAAAACCTGGGGGCATGGGCATGTATGTATAGATAAGCAGATGCGGTGCGTTCAACGTACCCCCTTATTCCCAAGCACATTATCTGACTGAGTAAAACTAGCAAACCACACAAGTCATCTAATCAAAGCTATGTAGGTTCTCCAAAATTACCCCATATACCCAATTACCCCACTGGGCCGCTACATACGAGCAGTTCTGACCGAGCTTGGAGTGAATTCGGTTTGGACCGAAACGAAATTCGGTTGTTCAGGCGTCCCAAGAAATACGAACTCGTCGGTGCGAAATCGGAGATTTTACTTGTTTTTTTAGCGTAGTCAGCTCTCCGAATTCGCGGAGCTCGCGTGTGTAGCGCACCACTGTCAGCAATGCAATCATGTGAATAGAGGCCTACTGTTTCTGTATGCTGTTGAGTTGATCGTCCCGATAGTCGAAGGGTTCGCCAATCTGAGCCCTCTTCTGCCTCCGTTTCCAGTCCAGCAGCTGTACATTGATCAGATCTCCCTGCATCACCGCTATCTGCTTCACGCCATCCGTCAACTGGTTTAACAGTTCCTGTATATGCGCACAGAATATTACACATGCAATCATTTAGGATGGGGTATGCCTATTCGCTACTTGCGCTAATAATTATGGATGGTCGTCGCAAGCAGCAGAGCACTGATAAACAATAAAGGGGCAGCTCGCGAACACCTATAATTCCATTAGCGCAAGTAGCGTATATACAACGTTGGGGCGGAATTGGTGTGTCCAAATAGAGGACAGTAGTGGTAAATTGGTGATCCCGGTTCAGTACGAGTTTGCTAGTATAGTAAGTAGTAAATGCTGCTTTTAGCTTTCCCGCTCTGAACCGGGATTAAATTTGTATTCGATAAGGACCAGTTGCGCTAAGAACCTATGGGTGGTCGCGAGCTGACCCCACCGTATTTACTTTTTTCAGTACGTTTTATTATCGGTAAGAGGGAAGGAAAAAGTGCACTTAGCGCAACTGGCCCATATACCACACAATACAAAGGTACTATGGTGCAAACTCGACCAAGGGGTAGGCCCGGCCTCCTAAGCTCCTTTGAACATACTCCTCCAGCAAATGATGAACCAAATAATAGCTCACTTGAACAGAGGAGAGTTCAAGGAATCGATTCGTATAATACTTGTCTCAATCAGTCCATTTATCGCTGAGATATGGAGCCTTGAAACTTAGGTGACCGGATTTTCCCATGGCCGGGTTTACCCCGCAGTACCCTAGGTACATACCTGCCGCCTCTGCGTCATATGCTGATAGATATGCGCGGCTTTCTGCTGCAGTTGATGTATGCGGACTTTGGCCTGGTCCAGCTTGTGCTTATCCACAGTGCCGCCATTACACAACGGTTCTTGCAGCTGCTGTAATACTCCCTGGTATCCCTGCAGCTCTGTGAGCTCGTTAATGAACTGGCCCTGCGCATCTTTCACCTCCTGATAGAGCTTTTCGCATTCCTGCAAGAAATGCAGCGATAAAAAATTGCATCCTACCTAACCGACTAGTTATTCGGTATGGCTTACTACAGTGGGTAGCCTACTATTTACCTTTCAGTAAATAATAGAGTACAGTAAGCCAGAAATTGAAATTTCACGCACCATGACGGGATTCGAACCCGGGCTTCTCGTTACCCTACCAACTGAGCTACACGGCACGACCGAAATCGTATCCACCATCACAGGCGACATACATACGTATTTATACTTTCGCTAGGAGCGTATCATACTAGTATTGTATTGTGAAAATCTTACTTTCGTAGCTTCCGTTAGCGATTTCTTCAGCTCACTTAGCGGAATCATGCTTGCTGCTTCGTCTCATGAAAACTGATCTCTTTGCACACACGTCATAGTGCAGCACATGGACTAAATGCCAAGTCAATCGTTCGTCAATGCATTTTCTAGAACCCGCATAAAAGCTAAAAGAAAAGAAAAGGACAAGCATTTCAATCAAATATGCACTTCCTGCATACAAATTAAATCCACAGCGACAAGCGAGCTCAGTTGTCCTCACGTAGCAACAGCTAGCTAGCTTTATCAGCGGTTCATAGCCTAGTGTGCCACGTATTGAAGCCAAGGCATTACGATTACGGTATGCGAACACAAAGTAAAACATCCTAAAAGTTCCTCATAGCCGGCCAAGCTAAATGAAGTACATAAAATAGCCTCTAGCTTATTCCCAAGCCGTCCCAGATACTAAAGATTTCTACATATTGTACAGGAAAGGGCTTATAGGTAGCTCAAACAGTATCGTAGCAACGCATCCGCCAAACTAAAATATATAATAAGTATCTGAAAAGGGACAATTACATTATTATAAAACTGTCAAGACCGTTAAACTTTGGAATTCGAAGAAAAAGAAAAATTACAGAACGTTATTTCTGTCAGTTGGCGACAGTACTCAGCCACATCTTTCATTTTGGAGACAGGAAAACATGAAATAGGGAAGCAAGAAAACTGTAATATTGCAATAGCATTTTTTATCAAAAAGTAGGCCTATCAAAGAGCGAACACGAACCAAAAGCAGCGAACACCGTGACATTGTTAGCGCAAAAATATCGATCTTGAAGCTTTAACAAAATTCGTCCGCAGATGAAAACGACAGACAGGCTGAGCAGAATAATTTGAAAAACCGTTGCTTACAAAGTCTCAAAAGAATACTATGAGGCTCTGAGTGTCATTACTCATTAGTTTCGCAAACACGACGACATGCATTTGTCACGGAAAAGAAAAGATGAAAAATATGACTGGGCTCATATTCCGACACCCTTCTTCTTTCTATCAAAACAACTCAGGCAATTGGCAACAAGCTTTATTCTTCAGCACAAGAAAACATCGTAGGGTACTATGGGGTAAACCCGGCCATGCGAAAATCCGACCACCTCGGCTCAGTTTCAGGGCCGAATATCCCAGCAACCCTGGACTGATTGAGACAATATTTTATCAAGGGATTCATTGGACTTTCCTCTTTCAAACGAGCTATTTGGTTCATCACTTGCTCAAACAGCTAGTTCAAAGGAGCTTAGGTGGCCGGGTTTACCCCATAATAGTACCCTGCACAGTATATCTTCAGCATCGAATATGAAATGAAGCGTACTTGGGCACATTACCACAAAGCTATAATTCTGTTCAGACAAAGCCAAATCTAACCTAAGCAGAATCACAGATTATTGATCATATTCATGCCACAATAAGTATGACAGTCGGGGCAATTTGGGCCAGCAGGATGTACTATGTAATTTCGGCACTCCAACCTATTTCACTTGGGAGAAAATTGACGCCCGTGGTACAAAAAGGATCCTATTTGCCAAGCTGAAGCATGTACATTTACTTGGTTTACCCTTCCAAAACTGAACAAAGGTAGGATGGCCCGAATTATCCCCTACCACATCCATACATAATCATCAGAGAGTGCAAATGACAGAACTAGAATTAGGCCTAAAAATGTCAGCGACTTCTGCGCTGTTTTCCTTTCGAAACAACCGTAGTCCATCCGTCTTCATCTGTGCTCATTTTCGACTTGCTGTTCGCAGCTTCAATTTTTGGCCCATCAACCATATTTTGACCACTTTCCACGGCAGAAGAAACCATATCTTCTTCCAGCTTCATTTCAGAATCAGAAATATCGTCATCTTCAGACGAGCTCGACTCCCCTTTTTCCTCCTGTTTTCTCGCACTTTCTTTTGTGACACTCTGTATTTGCTCAAAAGAAGGTAGCGAAGCCAGAAAATCCTCCAATTCTTGCGTTCTGCCGCACTCTAGCAAGGAATAGGCCTTGCACAATTGTTCAGACGTGTGCTCCACGCTTCCATCTTCAAAAATTGAATCAAATTCGTTGAACAGAACCTGAGACAGCCAATCAGCCACTTCGGAAGCCTCTAGCGCCTTGTTTTCTCGGAAAAATGTCGCCAAAACCGACTGAAACCATTTATCTTTTTCAGCGGAAAGGGAACCGCCGAGTTTTTGCGACAAAACGAACTGATACGCGGACCAAGAAGAGAATATCTTGGAGATGAACGGCAGGAGCTGCTCTTCTTTCATTTTCAGTAAAAGTCTGAGCTGTTTCGGCAAAAAATGTGGCCGAATTCTTTGTTTTCTGTTTCTTCGATTCGGAAATAAAATAAAAAAAATAATCCAAAAAATAAAAATTCAAAAAATTTGCATAGCAAAAACGGCGTAAAATACGTCACACAGATAATAAATGCTGCCATTAGCCATAGCCTTACACCCGTGCCGTACTGATTGAATTGAATATTGACATTGCTGAAAGGAGAGAGGGCCATTTGCAGTCTTTACCGACCAAATTAGACCTCCTATTTACTTACTATCCATCGCATTATCTTGAATTATTTGTAATGTAAACCACACACACAAAGCACCTTGGCCTAGCCATCCATCCATAAACAGTTGTCAAACAAAATCAGGTTCACATTATTCACTGTAGAATTTTCAGAGAGGGGAAAGGTTGGACAGAATTTTTTGTCCGAATTTTCCAAAAATATTGAAATTCTGTTCGAAAATTTCCCCTATCCGAAAATTTCTCCGTTTCCAGTATTCATCATGGGCTATTCGTTTCGTAAAGTGTCCTTCCTTGGAAACCGCAAACAAATCATTCATTCATTGGCAATATCCTCTATCCAATCATCGACGACATTCCAGCAAGTGTGACAAAAGTAGGCCGAGCCCAGGTGCTCAAAGGGACAGCTGCCCCGTTTGGGACAGTTGGCTTTTTCCGGACACAAGCCGTGCTTAAAGGTGCAATCGACGCCCTTGTTGCAACGAGGGAAAAATCTGCAAAAAATTGTCAACAAAAAAGTGTTAGTGTCAACTAATAGTTTGGAGGCAAGGAAAGCAGTACAGAGTACGGGCGCAGGGGTATAGATAGATAGCCATGAAACTATTATTGGGGCAAAGCGCAGATGGTCGACCAAAATGAGGCTTTCTGAAATTCTTTCAAAGAAATTTAGCCACCCAATTTCTGGGGCGAAAAAAAATTTTTGGGGCGCATTTTTGCCCCCGTCTACTTCCAGTCTATACCCTTGCAGGGGTGCGGAAAGAAATAGTACACGATCGCCTTACTTGCATCGAAATCGCTTGCAATGAGGGCAGTGAAAGAAGGAGGCTTGTCGCACTGAAAAAACCCAAAAAATCGTCAATATTTTTTTTATTTACGACCAAAATGGCGGGAGAAAAAATGCGTTTCTTACTACAAGTATTTCGGTGACACAAGTCGCAAGATTTCGGCACTCCAAAATGGTCGAAAGGGCACTGGAAAGTTTGGCAATCTTTCTTCGGACACACCGGATGCGCCTTACGGCAGACGTTACCGGCGCAATTTGGGAAAGTTCTGAACAAAAACAAATATTGGGTTACTGTGGGGTAAACCCTGCCATAAACCCATCCACCCTGGTACTGAAGGCCGCGGTTCCTTCCTCGTGGTGGGTGGATGCAGGTTTACCCCACAAATAAAAAGCCGGTTTACCCCAAATGCCAAACTCTAATTTTTATCTCCAACAAAACAGTCACCCAATTTTGCAAGTAAAATATAAAATTTTCCAGCTGCAAATGAATGAGGATTAGGATTACCCGTATACCTGCACTTGACGTGATTGTGTTCGCATCTCTCCGCGGACAAAAGCCGGCGCCTTCCACCAACCAAAGTTTCTCGCCTTGATTCACTCCGAGGTTTCCGGTCTGTTCCCCCATTTTTCCCCGAAAGTGGCGCCTTTCTCTCTCCCAATCTCTCGAACACCGTTTTCCTCTTTCCTTTCTCGACTGTTTCTTGCGGTTCCGGTTCCGGACTAATCGGAACGAACGAATCGCTAGGAATTTGCACCAGTTTAGGCGATCCGCCCCCTTCCCCCTGCTCATCTTCTGAGCTTGTGATTGGATCACAAAGGTCCATCGGTGCGTCATAAAGCGTAGAAATTGAGCTGCTAGCAGTAGCGGGAGATTCAGGAGAACTGAGATGATTCGTGTGAATCATTTGCTTTGCGGAGCTGCTGGAGCTTAGATTTTCTGAATGAGGCAAGGGTGATATTTTCAGCTTTTGTGTTGCCTTATTTCCCCTATACCCCTGTCGCGTCGAGTGCTCCACGTTTTCGGTTTCGGCGCTTGTGGAAGAACTGAGCGCAATCTCCAACTCAGGAGTGGAAGCCGTCGCCTTGTCTCTGTCGACATATGTCGTCGTAGACGCCGTAAGATGGCGTCGTCTTCGCTTCCGTCTGGATTCGTCGGTTTTCGAAGATCCGGTCGCTTTTCGCCGCTTCCCACTCGACCTATCACCGTCGTCGCCCAAACGTCGACGACGCTTCCGATTGGCTGAATCGCCGTCGACCTCGACGCTGCGACGACGTTTCCGATTGGACGAAGCCGAGGTCGACGACGAAGAATGGGAAACGATCGACGTCGAAAGATGTCGAAATCGGAGTCGATCGGAAGCGGAAACATTCGACGACGGAGGGGAAACTTTCGGCTTTTTCGTCATATTGGCCGATAAACTTTTGGGGAAAATGTTGCGGCCTTTGGAGGGCCTAATAATTCCGTGCTTTTGCAGCTGTTGCAATTTGGATGGAGAATGAGGTGTGGAACGGATGGGAGGAATTTGCAGCAGGGGAACTCGTTTTCGTTCTGATTTTCCTTTCAGTCCAGACGAATGCAGCACGTATGGCTAATTAATGACGATCATTTTGATTGCGCTGTAGTTATCGACAATATATTCGCTTCGTCGCATTCTTGTCTGAAAAAACCATCAAAAAAGCAAGAGCGCGCGTATATGAATTTTCTCTGCGGCTTTTTTATTTGTGAAGAGGAAATGAAGCTTGTGTGAATGTGATTTTGATGCAAGACGAGCGCATTTTGTGTGAGAGTGGAAATGGAAGGTGTAGGGCGTGGTTTTCTACGAAAGGAAATGCTGATTCTGTCGAGGGTGACGTGACAATGTCATACTATCGTGTCTTCGAATGGCTGGCACACGCGATATGCAATCCGCTCTCGTTTTCTTGTGAACCCTCAGACTAAATAACAGCAAAATGCGGTACGCTTTCTTCTCGATTCCGGGTGCAAACGCACGTTATCTTGGACAAATTGGCTAAACAGCTAAAGCTGAAATACGTACGCCCACAAATTCTGAATTTGATGTTCGTGACGGGAAACGTCGTCCGGTGAAAGCGATGGCCCATGTGGTGTTGGTGGACTTGGTCGGAAAAGATGGCCAGAAGCTTTCGATCGAGGTTTACGCAGTCCCCAACATTTCGGTTTTCATCATCTGATCTGATGTGGAGGAGGAGAGAGGCAGAGAGGTGGCCGACCATTCCATTAGAGAGGAAGGTGGCTAGAGTGGTATTTGCAAGGCAACACACGCTTAGGCAACAGACAGGAAGTGTCATCGGAAATGGCGTACGTGTCAATGTCCGCATATCTATACTTACTGCTATCTATACATACTAGTCAATCGCCCTACACACCAAAATCCCGCCACGTGGGCCGTCTGAATTACTTCCGCTCTTGCAATAATATCCGTTGGCCGATCCTGCACCGAATATTGTAGAGAAAGAGGCCGTTACTCTTTTGCTCGGCAATGATTACTACGGTATACTTTTGTGCACTGAAAAGAAAGTGCAGTTCGCCGAAAATTTCTTCTTTATTCACACAATTTTTCGGCTATACGTACCATCCGGTTTCGTTCCTCACACCGCCAAAAGCGGTGAGTGACGTGTACGCAGGACGATAGGTCAAGCGGAAGCTAAATCTGGCGAAATCAGCTTGTACGTCGACAGCGAACAGAACGAGCTGTCCTCTTGGAACGCTTGTGGGCACTTGAAAGTACACTGAGGACTTGAAAGAGAGCGACGAAGATAAAAAGGTGTGGACCATGTTTCTCGAAAAGTTACAAAGAGGAAAAGCGCTACCGAGTTTCGTTTCCCATGAACGAAACTTTCGAAAATCTGCCAGATAATTTTGGCTTGAGCTTGGGTCGTTTACGGTGTTTATTAGCGCGACTGCAGGCAGATCCGAAGCTGCTGCAGTGAATCCAGAAAATTATCGACGACCAAATTGCGAAAAAGCGTTATTGACCAGACATCGAGCCAGTTGATCAAAACGGGACAATTAGGCAAAGTGCATTACATCTCGCATCATCCAATCATTTCACCTGATCGAGACCTGATTTTTGTGCTGGATTACTGCTACCTATCTGTTCGTGTGACACAGAGTTGAAAAAGAAAAGAATAAGCGCAGCAGAAAAGACCTATTTGCTTTCATTGTTCACAACTTAGAGAAAAAAGCGCTATTCTTACCTAAAACTGCAGCGCAATCAAAATGATCGTCATTTATTAGCCATACGTCAGCCAATCATGATGCAGTTCCAGGTAGAATTCGGGAGCTCCGGGAAAGGATAAGCAGCTGAAATCGTCCCGGCAGAAATGGCAGATGAATTTGGCAGATTTTTCCTGACTTTCCGTGATCATTTTGAGTTTCTTGGCTATTTTGAAAGGCAAGGCGGGAAAGTCGAAAGAAAATATTTGCCCACCAACTGCTATTACAACGCAAATGTTTTGAAATGACTTTGCTCTCTTTATCTTTTCGTCTGACCGCCGCGCCGCACTCGCTGCTTTGGTTGTTTTCAAATTTGCATAAGACGATGTTTTTAGCTAAGTAACCCTTTATCGTAAACTGTCCACATAAAAATGTACTACTGACAAATTTTTTTCAATCTTCGTCACAGAAATTCACGTGGTTTTTTGTTTGAAGTTCAACTTTGCTTTCTTTGCTTTTTAGCATGTCCGGGTGCCCATCTTCAGTAATAATTTTAATTTCGATACATTTTTATTGGCGATGACAGAAGACAATTTGGAATAAATAAATAGCACGATGCAGGAAGAACAAGAAGGTATATTCCAACCACCACGGATTCAGAAAGGACAAGCATTTAGATTATTATATACACCAAAAGCCGACATACAGACACCAATATTTCATAACATTTCGTTACTAGGACCCTATGCACTATGAACATGGTTGATTAGCTAGCACCAGCAAAGTTAGGTATATGTAACGATTGCAGATAAGAAGGAAAACTCGCTGCTGACACATCAAGTTCTTGCCGCCTGCTCAGTTCAATTCAATTCAGTCAAATTTTGATTTCCATGAATTTCGGAAAATAAAATAATGTACACAACAACTGATAATCCTACACATGACGTCACGTGTATGAACTGTTGATAAACCTATACAATATTTGATACTTCGCAAGATGAAAACATTCAGATAGTATCAAGAGTCAAGACATAGAGCAATAGCGCACATATAGTAGTGCCTGCGTAGCACAGAGAATTTACGAGTTGCGTTTACGCGATTGGGTTGGACGATAGCGACCCAGCGGTAGTTAGTGAAAGTATAGATCGGTTGCCTGCGGGGCCGTCGACGTCATTTGTTGTCAATTCTTCTTTTCACTCGCTCCTTTTCCGCTTCCAGATGATTGTGAACAAAGTCGACGACCCCGCAGGCAGCACCGACAAACACTTTCACTAAATACCGCGGGGTTGCTATCGACCAGCCCAATCGCGTACACGCAACTCGTCCAAGGAGATAGAGCAATTCCCGAGCTCAGAGCAATAAATTTGTCTATGGAACAGGCGGGAAGGCAACTGGAGAAGTATTTTCAATTATATATCTGTACTAACGTATGATAACGCGGGGTAATTCGGGCCACCTCTGCATTCACTCATTCACCCCCGGGTGATGGGTAAACCCACAAAAATGTACAACCAACACATCCAGAGCACACAGAATGATTCTGATACCAGGACCACAACAATTTTCTCTCTTTCCAATTGGCCCGAATTACCCCCTCCCGGCCAGAATTACCCCGCCCGCACTATCATATTATAGACAATAATATAGGCCTAATATGAATAGGGTATTGTTGGAATTCTGCAGAGTCATCCAAGCATTCAAATCGCCTTGGTGAAATTGGCGGGAAACACTCCTTTTTCACCGGTACTGCGTTTCTGGCCCATCAGCCAACCTTCATCCTGAAGAAAAAGCAAACAATAGGGTACTGTGGGTAAACCCGGACACCTAAGCTCCTCTGAACTTGCTGCTTCAGTAACTTATGAACATGGTCGCATCACTTGCTGAAGCGGCAAGTTCAGAAAAGCTTAGGTGTCCGGGTTTACCCCGTGTCCGGGTTTACCCCACAATACCTACCTACCGTCACATTATTGCTACGTACAATAATATGGGTTCGTGTCGCCTTCAGATTAGACAAAACATCGACAACACCCATGGACTGTTTGGGTACAGAGTACAGACGTACCTGCTCTTCGGGATCGTCGTAGGCGACGACGTCGATCAAATCCCCCGTTTCGAATGTCAATTCGTCCGAATCTTCCGCTGCATACCGATGCGTAGCTTTCACCTAAATAAACGAGAAATCAAGGAATTTACACATCAAATTTGCCCGCAAAAGTATAAAAACTGCGTTAACGCATGTCCATCCGTACGTCAGATGTATCTAATCTAGGAGTACATGGCACCACAAACGATCTCATACCTACGTCGGACGCACGGACGTATGGCGATCGCGGCATGATAAGCTTGGTTCAGCTAAGCCAAACAACAGTTGCCAAAAAGTTCGACCAATGTATTTCCACAAAGCTTGCACGTCTGCGTAGCTCAGTGGCATGATTCACCGTCGGGGTACCGAGTTCGATTCTTTCCTTCATCCCACTCAACTCAACCCACCAATCTCCCCAAAAGCCCTGCATATCCCGTAGCTCAGCGGTAGACACCATCCACCTCCCCTACCAAAACCTCCCAAAGTTCGATTCCCACCCTCTTCCATCCCTCCCAGCCACACTCACTCACCGTATACAGCACATTCTTTCCAGGCGCGTCCACTTTCGCCGTCCCTCTCGCCTCGTCGCTTTTCTTCGCCTCTCCCCCTCCTTCCTCCTCCCCCGTCGCCTCTTTCCGTTCCTCCAATCGCAGCTTCTCATCCACCTCTTCCTCCAATGGCGGCGGAGGAGGAGGAGGCAAGTCGTCGCTGATTGGCTGATCCTTCGCCGCTGTCGACGAATCAACGACGACCGCGGGAAACGACGAGGAATCGCGACTGCCGTGTCGACTGCTGCTTCCGCCCGCCTCGGAACCGGATGAGTCGAAGGGATTTGACGCAGCGGAAGACGGAGGATGTACTGCTTGTGGTGGTGCACTAGGGGGAGCACCTTCGCTGTTGTTTTCCTGCTGGGATTTGACACCGTTTCGTTTCTCGGCGGGGATGGGCTGAAAAAATGAAAGGTGTTGCTTTCGTATTGATCTGTTGCGCTAACACTATTGGGTGGTCGTGAGGTGGCGCTAAGGCGGTATTTAGTGAAAGTTTAGATCGGTGAAGACGTCGTCTATTGTCCCTTCTTCTTTTGGCTCGCTTTTTTTCGCTCCCAGATAACCAAAACGACGTCGACGTCCCTGTCTGCAAGGATATAAACGTACACTAAATACTGCGGGACCACCTCGCGACCACCCGGAAGTCTTGGCGCAACTGATCAATAGTCGGCCCAGATTCCCAAAAAAACTAAGATATTTCTGCGCAAAAAATGGTACAATTTGCACACGGACATGTCCATGCATTATTCCAAGCTTAGCAAGGTTTTTTGCAATGATCAAAACTGTCCACTTTCTCTGACGAGTGGATTGACAACGAATAAACAAATACGGACACAGTTTTCCCCTATAAAGCGCCCTCTACTCTCATGAGTCGTGCTTCGGGCCCCACGCGGGAAAGAAATCGACACGGCGAGCATCTGCTCAAAACTTGGGAATACCGATTCTTCGCAATGGAACGACCCCAACAACGCACGCGCAGACCTGTTTTCCTGTCTCGACGCGTGGGGGCCGAACTACGGCTCTTTGTAGCAGAGCGCCTTACCTGCTGATTCGCATTAGCTCCACTCCTCCTACTGCCATGGTTCCCCGCTGGTACCCCAGCTGGGCTGTCATGGTTCCTGTGCTGTTCGTTGCTCACCACCGGTTGAGAAGTGGTAGGCGTGGTGGTGCCTTTTGCAGGTTCCGAGCTTCCTCCGCTACTCACAGAGGCAGGACGGGGTACGCGCAGACGACCCAAAGAGTGACCGAGTTCGTCCATCTGGTTGCACAGTTCGCGGGTGAGCTGTAGAAAAGATAGAATTATATCAAGAATTGATAAGGAAAAAACGAACGACAGCGCAGATGGTAAGCGTTGGAAGTTAGAATAGAAATGGAGAAATAAAGATGTCGGTAAGCATCAAGAACTCATAAGTAAAACAAGAAACTTTGTTCTCCTTAACCTTGGCCGTTTCGGCGTGAAACGTCTGCTCCAGGTTGAAAATCGTTTGAAAGTTGTTCACGTAAAAGGTTATGCGGCTAAAAATTACCAAGAACGCATAAGACCATAAGCGTACGCCAACACTCACGCACATCAAAGGAAACATTCTTCTTGATGCGTACCTATCATAGAGCGCTGGCAAGGACTCCATCAATTCAGAGTTGATATCATCAAAAATCCTCTTGGAAACTGTCAGTTGTTCTTGCGCCTGTAACACACAGTCGCACGTACAAAAGATAACCAAAACAAAACATACCACAGTCCACAAATATAAGTGCGACACCTCATCATTGCTTGGAAGATAGACTGTGTTGTCAGCTAACAACACGTGGCGCGTAAACTCGCGCAACATTCACATCATATTTTATGTACCGGGTGTGCAGCGAAAATTAGCGAAAGCTGTCACCTCTAAAATGCTTATAACTTCTGAACAAATGCACGAATTTCGACCAAATTCAATACAGGCTCAATTCAATACCAAATTAGTTCAGAAGTTATAAGCATTTTAGAGGTTACGCTTTCGCTAAACACCCGGCAGATCGGTTCGGTACACACGAAAATGGAATATCCAGTCATAATAAACAATAAAAAGAACCATGCAGAGTCGAGCCACTCGCACCTTTTGCACTTTCGGATCATCCTGTTTCTTGCTGCTGTTCCTGAGCGTCTCCAAATTATGCCTAGCACCATCGTAATCCGTCAGTTTCCGGCCCCTCTTCGCAATCTTCGCCTTCACCTCTGGAAATTGACTGGTGTAGGAATTGAGCGGATTCAGCGCCTGATCCGTCAGCTTCTCACAGTAGTCGTCCCACAGCAGCTCTATGGACTGAAACAGACAGAAAAACACACATTTACCACGCACTTTTAGCCATAACCATGCGACCGCGCCCGTGGCGCAGTTGTCAGATCGGAGCAACTGGCACAAAGCGAGTTTGCGGGGGTTCGAATCCTTGACCTATCCAGTAGGAATGAATAAACAGTCACATAAATTGGCATGGAATGAAGAACAGTAAGTATTGTTGGATTCGATTTTCAATTTGTAATTGATGATACGTTCGAACAACCAGCCGTCCCTGTGGCCCAGTGGCTAATTGGCGCGTCACGCTCAGGTTCGATTCCCGCCAGCGTTAAGAAGCTTACATGGCTCATGGCTTTCACATGATCTCCTTCGGGCCATTCTGGTTCGTACACTTCTCTCAGGGCTTCATGGAAGCCATTGCTAGCCTGACTCATAGCTGAAATACAAACAAATCACAGGCAATTTCCCAATTTTCAACACAACACCATTCTTTTGCACTGCTTGCACGCGCTAACTACATTTTCAGTGGTGTGCGTGCTAATATTTGCGGGAATAAAGTAATAATAAACTCCCTCTATTCATTGCGCCAAATAGATCTAATTTCGCTCTTCCCTGTTCTCAACCAAAGCGTGTAAAAAGCAAAACCTTGTCGCATGACTAAATACGCACCCACATTGCAAACACTTGGGTGCTCGCGTTATTTATGCATACGTTTTACTACACCACCCACAGTGAGCAATCAAGCTTTTACGGCGCAAAACTAGCTCTGGAAAAACTTTCCCAGCTAAGCTAAAATGTGTCATCATCATCGCATTGCGCAGACAAACCATATGCCATACGTAATAGTTTCACCGCAACTGCTCAGCGCTAAGTAGGTAGGTAGGGTACAATAGGGTAAACCCGGACACCTCAGCTTTTCTGAACACGCCGCTTCAGCAAATGATGAACATGGTAGATCATTTGAAAGAGGGGAGAGTTCAAGGAATCGATTGGTAAAATACTTGTCTCATCGGTCGTATGGTTGCTAAGATACTAGGTGTCCGGGTTTACCCCCGTGTCCGGATTGACCCCACAGTACCCTTGGCCTACAGCTCGCTTGGGTCAAAGTAGAAAAATCATTGAGGTGTTTTTTGCACCCAATACATTCCTTTCTGACACCTTCTGCCTATCCCTCCTTCTTCACTACTGAGGCATGACGGACAATTTCATTTTCAAACAGCACAGGCGGAATGGAAAGTATTTTCAAGTGTTCTAAAGGCGCTGGTTGTCACCGCTGTGCAGTCCGTGCATGTGCACGGTTTCGCACAATCTAATCCACGCAAAATGTAGGTAAATACGCAAACAGAAACCCGATGACCTCAGAATTTTACGTGTTGCAATTGCGCAAAGGAAAAATTCCTCAAACTTCTGTTGCGCGCGTGTGTGTACATACGTACACGTACAAACTTGACGTAGAAAAAACCTTGAAGTGACGTTTTGCGCCGTGTAAAGATGCGCACCCTCTATACGTACAGCGTTACGTTACCTCGATATGCGTTTGTTGTGCAAAACGCCAATAAACCCATCCATACCATCTCTCTTTTTGCCACATTTTTCTCCTTTCACTCGCCCGCCCCCAAAGTTTTTCCTCGTGTGCAAAAGTATTCAGTATACATTGTCACAAAACACAACACAGCGGCATGCCTCGAAAAGTACTGTAAAGCATGGTGTACAACCCAGGAAAGGCTGAAGCGAAAGTGTAAATTCTTAGCCCTACTTCGAGGGTAAAATCAGTTACTGATTCCTGCCTTCATAAGTAGGTTTTCACCTAATGTCACAGAAGACCAAATAATCGAACGAAGGCTATAAATCATGCTTTACAAAGCGTCGAATTCCTCTGTTACCTCGAACACAGTTGACATAGTTCCTGATCTCCTTTTGTAGACGTTCTGCGGCTTTCTGAAAAGAAAATTCAACGTTCTAGTTCTACACGCATGGTAGAAAGTGTCGCGATTCATGAGAAATATGAAACGAACCATTCACATTTCAAGACATATTCATAAAATACATATGGCACAATTTCTCATTACCGTTTGCTTTTGAAAATTGAAAGAATGTTCCTGAAATTGGTCGTCTGCCGTGCGCTCAGCTTTTCCTAAGCTTTCCAGCAGCTAAAACAAATAAAAAAACACAAGTAATGCCGCGTTCACAAGATGTCCGTACGTCCGACGTACCGTACGACCGTAGTACAGCCTCTGTGGTAGCACATGGGACGTACGGACTTCTTGTGAACGCGGCATAAACAATGCATGAGCCCAAATGGGCCTTTATTTTCATAGCAGTTTATGAGCATCTCGCTTTCAACAAATTCAAGCTTCGTATTGCGGTGCCTGTGTGCGTAACGTAAGGTAATATGAATGAAGATTTGAGTAAAATCCCCAAAAATTTCTAACATTGTCGGTGTAAAGTAAAGTGCAAAACTTTCAGAAACACTGCAACTTTATTACCAGTTTTTATAGCCCCGCACCTTTTTCTCGCCAAATACACATACAGTACGTCTTTACCGCATAATTTTGTCGTCTCCCACAGATAAGGAGAGCCTAAATTCAGTGCGAAAAGTCATAGAAATAGCGCAGAATTCATCGTGAAAACTATACCAGACAGGATTTTGGCAGAGAGGACAGAAAGGCCAAGAAGATTGGATGACAAATGAGGGGAAATTCTTGACAGTATCATCACAAAGAAAGACAAATAGTTATTCATTATTTTGGCCAGTCAACTTTGTGCAAAATTCTACAAAGTAGCAAGCAGGTGAAAAAAATCACGTCACAAGGAAATTGACGGCATCGCAATGTCTAAAGCCGCGTTCAGATAAGAGGCGTACGTCCAACGTAAGCCCGTATACGCCCGTGGCTGTCCATGCTTTTTCGGACGAACGCCGATAATCTGAACGCGGCCTAAATCGGTGCCAAAAATCACATTCCAGGCTTGTTTCATGATGTGAAAAAACAGGTACAAATTTTGCTTTTGTGCAAAAATGACCAAACAAATAATAGTAGTGCATTTTGCAACACTGCAAACTGTAGCACAGAGTAAAATAGTGCCCACAGTGCGTAGCGTACTCATTTGACGTATTCAAATACTTTGAGTGAAGGTAATCGTGCGGTCTTTTACGCACATTGACCGAACGCAAAGATGCCCCCCCCCCCCCCCCCACCCCTCTAAACTGAGCGGTATGTGTACGTCTTTGCGTAGTAAACGCAGTCCTTTCGCTCAGTCAAGGTGTTTGCTTGTCCACCATAAAGATGCCTCGATTCCCCTCTCGCAAGAAAACTACACTTCACATTGTGACGGTCTGTCTAATCTACTGGTGTAAGTTTATGCGTATACTCACAGCAAAATCTTGAAGGCCGTTGGGTTGACATTTTCGTGCGACAAACATTTTGCGTGGATTAGATTGCGCAAAACCGCGGATATCCACGGACTGTTTGCTAACTGCATTGCAGCGGCATTCCAGTAACGAAAGTTCGGGCCACAAGTTTACGTAGGTGCCCGTATGCAATCCAGATACACACGTACGTGAAAAACGCAGAAAATTTTGGCCCCATCTTTCATTCACCCGTATTCAAGGGTATGAAATAAAACGTAAGGCAGTAGAGTGCCGTACATACGTCGCATTTACTGCTACGTTTAGGCATGCAAGTACGGTTCAAAGAGGAGAAATCCTTTCGATTTTATGCTCTGGCATAATCCCTCCTACTCAAGGAAAATCCTTCAGAAATTTATGCCCACGAGCTTTGGGTGTAGGCAATGTTACCGGGCCAAGCAGGGCTGTATGTGTTGGATAATGACAAAAACTGTAGCGAAATAAAGCGATAAGCTCTTTGAGGAATCCACCATTTCCTAGCGACTAAAGCAAACCATGCTAAATACAGCACTGGAGCGAAGACACTGCTGCGTTGGAGAAATGCGAACCATATTTTCTGGTGTAAAGCACTTGGGGCTATGGACCAGTTGAGCTAAGAATAATGGGCGATCGCGAGCTGACCCCTCGGAATTTCACTTTGTCAGTGCATTCTTCCCTTCCTTTTCTGAGCAAAATATGCATTGAAAACAGTATAATACAGAGGGGTCAGCTCGCGACCACCTAAAATTTCTTAGCGCAACTGGTCCATACAAAAATTGAGGGGTCTGATCTCAGATGAGGTCATAAATTGGGATATACAGGAAGGCAAGAAGAGAAAGGTATACGCCGGGGCCGTAGAATTCAGCCATGCTGCCAATCACAAAACATAGGTACCGCAATAGTGAATTTTCTTGCGAAAACAGGTCGGCACAGTCATTGCAACAAAATTCGAAGTGTAGCACAAATTTTTCCATGTGAAACAAACATGTGCATGCAATAGAGTTGGTCCTAATTGTGGACTTCTGTCCTAGGTCCTGGTCAAGCGTAAAATAGAATTACGAGTGTATTTGCAGCAAAAAAGCTCGTAATTCTATTCTACGCCGGACCACAACCAAGTACAGAAGGCGCAGACGTTCAGAGTTAGGACCAGGTCTATTGGGTGGATTTTTGCACTCGAATGCCGTACACACGCGACTACACACACCAACAGGTGTAGTTGAAATAAGAACGGCGTGAGGTAGGCGTCGTTTTCGTCCGCTTCGCAAGTGTATTTTTTGCCGACACCTTTGCGGGGAACGCCACAGGAAAAGTTGCCGTTTTACACTTTGTGAAGAGGTCTCAAGTGTAAACTTTGACACTTCTCCTTATTTCAACCACGCCTATTTTTCTGTACGGCACTGACACTACGAAACAGAAAAGCTTCCGATTCTGGCAAACCGCCTGCCTCGTGCTTGGTGGGGCCTTTATCAAAAACAAACGAAAAGGCAAAAGAAAACTCGAACTACCTTCTCCTTTGCTCTAGCCGACTGCTTCTTAATATTTCGAGTAATCAAGTCCCCCATTTCAGTGCAGAACAACGATCATTCCAGGGAAAATTAGGATGATATGAAGATGAAATAAACCGGGAAGGAGCACCGCAATATCGGCCTAAAATGCAGCAAAATCACTCTGTTTTATCATCACCTCCGCAGTACATATACAGAAACAATAGCCAAATGAAAGAAAAAAGCAGAAAACGTCGAAAAAGCTCAAAATACCTTTTGCTCTCCTGTTTATTCCTTCCTCCGTTCGTTTCTTTCGATCGCCGTCGCCTTTTCTCGTCTTCACTTCACGTCCTCGGTCTCTCGTTCTTTTCTTCTCTGACCTTTCTGAAGTTTCTGGGTAGTGAAATTCTGGGTAGTGGGTAGTGAGCTGGGTAGTGAGGTTGGGTAGTAAATTTTCAGCTATAACGAAACTACGCCAAGCTGGGTAGTGGCCTGGCTGCGTCTATATTACTCGTTGGGTAGTGAGCTGGGTAGTAAACACAGTGGGTAGTGAGCTGGGTAGTGGCCTGGCTGCGTCTATATTACTCATTGGGTAGTGAGCTGGGTAGTGAACACAGTGGGTAGTGAGCTGGGTAGTGGCCTGGCTACGTCTATATTACTCATTGGGTAGTAAGCTGGGTAGTGAACACAGTGGGTAGTCACTACCCACTGTGTTCACTACCCAGCTTACTACCCAACGAGTAATATAGACACAGCCAGGCCACTACCTAGGTCACTACCCACTGTGTTCACTACCCAGCTCACTTCCCAATGAGTAATAGAGACACAGCCAGGCCACTACCCAGCCCACTACCCACTGTGTTCACTACCCAGCTCACTACCCAATGAGTAATATAGACACAGCCAGGCCACTACCTAGGTCACTACCCACTGTGTTCACCACCCAGCTCACTACCCAACGAGTAATATAGACACAGCCAGGCCACTACATAGGTCACTACCCACTGTGTTCACTACCCAGCTCACTACCCAACGAGTAAAATAGACATAGCCAGGCCACTACCCAGGTCACTACCCAATGTGTACCCAACGAGTAATATAGATGTAGCCAGGCCACTACCTAGGTCACTACCCACTGTGTTCACTACCCAGCTCACTACCCAATGAGTAATATAGACGTAGCCAGGCCACTACCCAGCTCACTACCCACTGTGTTTACTACCCAGCTCACTACCCAATGAGTAATATAGACGCAGCCAGGCCACTACCCAGCTTGGCGTAGTTTCGTTACAGCTGAAAATCCACTACCCAACCTCACTGCCCACTCGTTGATTGAGTCCGATGCAAGGACCGCTTCAAAATGCATGGACCGGTTCAAAACAAGGACCTCTGAATAGATGTTGGACTATTCTGTAGTTTTACGCAAATTTTTTGAGGTGTTGGATTTCACTGGGAGGTTATGTTGGGAGGTTATTGGGAGGTTATTGGGAGGTTATTAGCGTTTGACCCATCAGTAACGGAGATCAGTTAGAATTGCATTTCACAGCAATAGGTGGACAGGAAGCAGAATCGGCAGATAGATACAGTGTCAGCAGACGTCAAAGGAGAATCACATGTCTCACTTATTGTTCATATCTCGCAGAGGAGTCAAGCCGACCTACACCTTTTCGTTGTGGGTCAAACCTGCTTCATTGGGTAAAGATGGCACCCGATCGTTACGCCGGCGTACCGCAGCAGACAAATTATGCATGCAAGTGGC
>JASAMW010007166.1:0-12102 GCA_030247985.1 Epsilonema sp. ZAB3_2
TTAACTAATACGCAACCAAAACAACCAACAACCAAAACAACCAACGTGGACTTTTCTAAAAAATAGCTCCGCCTAAATGACACACTAGTTGCACGTGTGGAAGAACCATGATCAATCAATCAATATACCCTTATCGAAATTGTGGGGTAGCGTGGGGACAGTTGGTCCAACACATGCAGTAATGTTTGCATCCAACAAAAGTCTAGAGTGACCGAAAAAATGGAAAACTTCCAATGTTATAGGCGTTCAAACAAAATAGCATGAATTTGCATGGAAAATATGGATGCAATTCCAGGTTTTGAAGTTACTGGGCACTGAGAGCTGGGTGGTGAATGGCAATATGTCTTGCGCAGGCGCTTGCCCAATTTCAGCTCAGGCTAGGCTGAGGCTTAGGCTTAGGGCTAAGGTCCTGGGACTCGCCGGGGTAGACCTCAGCCTCAGCCTTAGCCTGTCTGTCCATGTGCCTGTGCAAAGTGAGTGTACCAGTGCACCCCGCATGCACCATGCACCCAAACTACCACACTCCTCTGCAAACACTAATACAAATATTATCATGCTGCCCAGCCTATTTGTTGCTTCGACAATGTCTGTTGCGCCACTGTGTTTGTATACGCCATTCAGCAATGCCTCCTTTAAATCTGCACATTTGATCAAGTTGGTTGTTTGATTATTGACTGTTTAATTACATATTCATTCTCCCGGCTCTATTTTATCAACTCGCCTCTACAACAGCGAACACTCCACGCCTCTCCACGTGCATACGCAAGGACTCCTATAAGTTTAAAAGTTCTTAAACTTATAGGAGTCCTTGAAAACACGTGAAACACCGCATCATCCGCAACTTCGCTTTCGCACTTTGAAACCCTACTCAAAACGTGCAAACAGGAGAACCTTCTATACTCTACACACAACTTGAGTGCTGGCACACGCAACGTGACAGCAGTCATCGTGTCATATGACACGCCATGAACGAAGGAAGATGGAAACTGTTCGCCGTACCGCTGCGGATTGCACCTTGTAAACGGCGGCGATAGAATTCGCTGAAATTACAATCCCTCATATTAGCCATTTCTGCACCTAATACAGTCTCTTACTTGTCACACACAACCATACGTGAGATGGATGCATGCACATTGCACCTGTTGCTTACTCTCGTTCTCCTTCGTCGCTCCAATATGTGTGGCGCACCATCTTCGTGTAAGATGACGATCGCGGAACAAAGGAAGGCTACGAAGCTGGCCTCAGTCCATCCTCTCTCGCTGAAGTGACGGTGCCTGATATTAGCCAACTGTGCACGAAGATACGCTGACTTAGATGTGCGATTATCGTGCCTGCGAAAGCACCGTCGTGTAGCATGACAATGACCAAACGAAGGAAGGCTGGGAGGCTCAGCTCACTCCATCCCCTCCAGCATATCAGCATTGAACAAGAGCTATCAACTTCGGCAATCAGCTCGCCGGCGAATGTCATGTTCCTTACTAAGCTCCCCGCCAAGGAAACCAGCTTTGTGCGTCCAGGTAAAATAAGCAAATAATACTTTCACCGGCACACTTCTCTGTACTTATCTACTATTTTCAAATACTCTCACGGGTACTCTCAAGCATGATTTCCACTAGTTTCAATAGGGGACCAACCATTTGAGAGTGTTGCAAACGACCAACCCGCCGAAAGATATCGCATCTCTTTATCAAAGTCTTTATTCAACAAGAGGATTGAATAAGAGAACACACCAGCTCATAGCAGCAAAATGCCCTGAAGACCACACAACTTTGTACGCGATATGAGAATACATACAGGTACAGTACATTGAGTAGCGCAACAGAACAAGCTGTACGAACCTTAGGTGAAGAAATAAAAGAACACACGTACGTACTTTACTAATTTGTCATCAAACGAACAGCAATGATAATATTTTACGGCACAGAGGCTATACGACATGGCAAAAGTTAGAATTTGTAAACTCGAAGGAGGCGCTCAATTTCTGAGTGTTTTTCAAGGGACGCAGCGAAAGAGGCTGGCGAGTTGGAGCGAACCGTACGTACATCAAGCTGGTTCCAACAGAGCACAATGCGATTACTGTAAAACGACTTCCTGACATCAAGGTTTGAGGGCTTTGCTACGATCTCTCTGCTTCCCTTCCATCGGCAGCGGAGGGTACTACTTGTTTCATCCTGTTCTTCAGTATGTTGAAGAGCGCTTCTCTGGAAATGCACCTTAGATACCTTTTTATGGTCCAGCAGCCATTTTCCAAACATATTGGGACTTCCGCATTACATTGCTGACCAGTTTGCAATTTAACCCCTCCTGTATGCTGAGATACGGCTGCTGGTAGGCCCAATTTTCCCCCCACTTGCCCGCCACTTTTTTCAAAAATTCTTAGCATCATTCTACTCCGTTTTCTTCACAGATTTCGATTTGGGGCATGCCCCTTCGATATTTTGATGAAAACACCATAAAAATTGACGAAAATGATCAAATTAGCCAAAATTACCGCGTTTTGGACTATATCACGCCATATTCATCAAAATATCGAAGGGGCATGCCCCAAATCGAAATCTGTGAAGAAAACGGAGTAGAATGATGCTAAGAGTTTTTGAAAAAAGTGGCGGGCAAGTGGGGGGAAAATTGGGCCTACCAGCAGCCGTATCTCAGCATACAGGAGGGGTTAAATTGCAAACTGGTCAGAAACAAAAATATATAATTCTGCTTAGGGGAAGAATGGACGGTTAGTGAAACTAAAGAACTCCTGGCGGTTCGCCATTGTAATGGGTTTTTGTAATATCAATACAATGGATATCAATTCATTGGGTTTTACGAAACATTATTGGGTTTTACGAAACATTAAATGGTATCATTACATTGGGTTTTAGAAACATTACATTGGGGTTTTAGAAACATTAAATGGGTTTTACGAAACATTACAATGGAGAAACAATGTAATGGTTCGTAAAAATGAATAATTTTAGAAACATTGTAATGGGTTTTACAATTACATTGGGTTTCCAATTATTTGTTTCGTAAAACAATGTAATGGTTTGTAAAACAATGTAATGGTTTCGTAAAAAAATATAATGGTATCATTGTATTGGTATTTCAAAACTTTAAATGGGGCGATTGCGCAGGGTGTTTCTTTGTTTACCAAGCTCATTCTTCTAGAGTTTATATTTTTGGTAATGCGGAAGTCCCAATATGTTTGGAAAATGGCTGCTGGACCATAAAAAGGTACCTAAGGTCCATTTCCAGAGAAGCGCTCTTCAACACACTGAAGAACAGGATGAAACAAGTAGTAAGAAAACTTATACTGTAATGTTTCGTGTATTGCCCCCTTCGAATATAGCCCCCCTCGTATATAGCCCCCCTAATCGGTGCCTATCGTCATTTGTACTCGTATATAGCCCCATATCAGAGACGGCGAAAAACGACGAAAACGAAGGTTTTTACAGCTGAAAACAGCGTTTTCGACGTGTTTCTATGCATAAGAGTTGATGGCACATCATTTGGGACAGTTTGAGATGCATTCGGTTTTCATTCCTCTTGGCCACCCCACCGGACGGCCAATCATAGCCCAAAATAATAATTTTTGCGCAAGAAAAGCTTGTTTTAGACCACTTTAGCTTGAAAACATGCAAAATAAACCAGAAAATCGACTTCAGGAGGTCAAAAAACCTTACTTTGGTCACTAATGCAAAATGCCCTTTTATATAGCCCCACCTTTTGTATAGCCCCCTCTCGAATATAGCCCCCCCCCCCTAATCGGGGCTTACCGATCATATAGCCCCAGGGGCTATACACGAAACATTACAGTACTCTCCGATACAGTTTGTACAATATATTCCTACATGCAAACAGTAATGTTGCAGGGCAGGATATCCGAAACAGACAGCAGTTCAGACGATTTTGCGCACAATCGCCGACTATTTCAAAGGGTCAACGAACATCATCCGCCTTCGACACCCAAAGCATCAATATATACATACACCTCGGAACTTGGACGATGGTCGTCGAATAGCTTCGAACTCGCCTGTATAGTTCAGAAGAAAGCTGCGCACGCTAGAAGAATTTGGGACCGGCATGCATTCCGTACGTACACGTACATACATAGGCCTACATACGTAATAAAATAAGGATACATAGGAAAGATGGTAGGTAATTATTGCTACTTGTAGTACGTGCACGAGTTCACTTCGGTAGCATCTAGCGTGATGCGTGATGTGATACTGTATTTATGGCCTTTGTAATTTGCACGAATGACTGACTAATATAGCATTGCACAGTAGTATACTAATACACGCGTACAATCGACTGCGAATCCCCAATCCCATCATACCATACTCAAAATGTTCTCATTTTATGTATTTCAGTCCCCTGACTAACCCTCGTCATCACTTTCCACTGCCGTCTCATCACTATCCTCCTCCCTGTTCGCCTCCTCCATACTTACGAGCTCGAACTGAGCCAGCAACTTCTCCAACTCTTCCTCAGACTCCACATACACCATAAAATTCCCATCCTCGTCATCCGCCACAGTTCTGGCCAGAAACGGATGAGTGAGACAGAGTTCCTCAAACTCCTGCCAACTGATGCCTTTCTCTCTGATGCTCTCCAACATCTGCAACTCCTGCTTCGAGTATTCGTGAACATTCTCCCGCTGGCTGCGCATTGCTTTCAGCGCTTCTGCCCACTCCTCATCCTCTTCCTCCTCCTGCGTTGTTGTGGTTACCGTCTAGGCCGTCGCTGTTCGAGTTTGCGTTTTTCGCGCCCAGACGGTCAGTCGAAGTCGTGGTTGTCGATCGTCAAGCCACGTCGAGCCAGAGTCTGACGAAAGAGTGAGCGATAGGCCTCGTCGCCGGCTTCTCTCCTCTCCGCCTCTTACACAGCCAGATCAGACGATCACCTTTCATCATAACACCCACCAAACATTGGCTGCAGTTGCGTCAATCGACTGTGTACATGTACGTACATTACATCGACTCTGGACTGTTCTACGTAGGTGACGAAGAGCACATGAGTTAAAGGAAAAGAAACCTGTGCGTAAGGTAAGGATACTTGTTCGTTGGCTACCGCAGGCTTCCTTCATCTCCGCTAGCTCCTCCACGCTTCGACCTCTCTGAAGAAACCCAAGCTCTCTACATACGACTATCGTGTACACGAGAGCTGCCTAAGTCGCGCTACCCGACGTACAGTACGTATACAGTACATAACATATTAGAGATGGGGAGATGGATTGTTGAGAGAGAGAGAGAGTTGAATTTTTTGAGAGAGCTAGAGAATTTTGGAGAGAGAGAGATTAAGTATTGGTATAAAACTTGTGGATTTGTTTTCATTTTTTGATGGTCGTTTTTATAAAAATAATAAGAAAAAGCGGTGATAGGTGGTTGACTTCTATTTGCTGGCTAAGTCGCCCTGGGAGATTTTTTTATCCAGTAAGCGGATGATGATTGTGGCGATTTCCGAGCCGAGAGAAAACAAAAACAACAAGAAAAAACCCAAAAGAAAACACACCACCAAAAAAAACAAAACCCAACCACAAACAAAACAAATTAAATAGTACGTGGGTCAGAACTTGTCTTACAGCCAGAGAGAAATAGGAGTTGCGGGTAAGATTTTCGGGTATGTTTTGGCTGTCGGGTAGAGGGATAGTACTTTGTTATTGTATGTGGGATATCTGGGGATTGAAGTGGGGGAGATGTAGTAAAGAAGCTTGTATATGTACTAGAGATGGGCGAGACTCTCGGTTGGTTCGGTCTTTTTTGGGTTGGTCTCGGTCTCGACTTTAGAATTTTCAAATTCTCGGTCTCGGGTCTATCAACTTTTAGGGCCTATTTTAGGCGAGACCGAGCGACTAGATTGAAATCGTGATTTCACAAGCAATTTCATGCATTTCCGCTTGAGAGTTTTAGCTGGCATCATGAAAAAATTTCTCCTGCTGGGCGACTTTATAACGTTGCAAATAGAAGTCAACCACCTATTCACCGCTGTTTTTGCTATTATTATTTTTATAGAAAACGACCATCGGAAAAATGAAAACGAAATGCCAGAAGTTTTTATACCAATACTTAATCTCGGTCTCGATCTCGGTCTCGGCAAAATTCTCTAGTCTCGGTCTCGGAAAAAATTCTAACTCTCGGTCTCGGTCTCGTTTTCAGCAACAATCCAGTCTCGGCCCATCTCCTTAATATGTAATGTACTGTATACGTACTGTATGCTCGCAGAGCATTATGATATGTACGTACGGCGTAGCGCGTACTTAGGCACATCTCTGCCGTGTACACGCATAGTACGTATGTAGAGCAGCTTGGGGTTTCTTTGCAGAGAGGTCCGGAAGCGATGGAGGAGCTAGCGGAGATGAAGGAAGCCTGCGGTTACGCCAACGAAAAGTATACCTTATCCTTACGCACAGGTTTCTTTTCCTTTTGAGACTGCATGGTGCTCTTCGTGCACCTACGTAGGAACAGTGGTTTCCAGTAGTTCGTACGTAATGTACGTACATGTACACAGTCGATTTGACGCAACTGTCAGCCAATGTTGTGGGTGGCGCTGTTGTAGTGGATGGAGACGAGCGTGTTTCATCGTCTGATCTGGCTGTGTCAAGAGGCGGAGCAGGGAAAAAAGCCAGAGGCAGGGACCTCACTCTTTCGTCAGACTCTGGCTCGACGTGGCTTGACGATCGACAACCACGACTTCGACTGGATCCGTCTGGGGCGCGAAAAACGCAAACTCGAACAGCGACGGCCTAGCACGGTAACCACAACAACGCAGGAGGGAGGAAGAGGATGAGGAGTGGGCAGAAGCGCTGAAAGCAATGCGCAGCCAGCGGGAGAATGTTCACGAGTACTCGAAGCAGGAGTTGCAGATGTTGGAGAGCATCAGAGAGAAAGGCATCAGTTGGCAGGAGTTCGAGGAACTCTGTCTCACTCATCCGTTTCTGGCCAGAACTGTGGCGGATGACGAGGGATGGGAATTTTATGGTGTATGTGGAGTCTGAGGAAGAGTTGGAGAAGTTGCTGGCTCAATTCGAGCTCGTAGGTATGGAGGAGGAGGAGGCGGAAGAGGCAAAAAAGGGAGGAAGATAGTGATGAGACGGCTGTGGAAAGTGATGAAGAGGGTGAGTCGGGACTAAAATGAGAACATTGAGTATGGTATGATGGGTTAAGTATGAGATGGGGATTCGCAGTCGATTGTACGAGTGTATACTACTGTGCAATGCTATATTTAGTCAGTCATTCGTGAAACTTACAAAGGCCATAAATACAGTATCACATCACGCATCACGCTAGATGCCACCGGAGTGAACTCATGCACGTACTACAAGTAGCAATAATGACCTACTATGTATCTTTCCTATGTATCCTTAATTGATTACGTATGTAGGCCTATGTACGTTTACTTACGGAATGCATACTTATGCCGGTCCTAAATTCTTCTAGCGTGCACAGCTTTCTTCTGAACTACAGACGGGTTCGTAGCTATTTGACGACCATCGTCCAAGTTCCGAGGTGTATGTATATATTGATGCTTTGGGTGTCGAAGGCGGATATGTTCGTTGACCCTTTGAAATAGTCGGCGATTGTGCGCAAAATCGTCTGAACTGCTGTCTGTTTCGGATATCCTGCCCTGCAACATTACTGTTTGCATGTAGGAATATATTGTAAAACTGTATCGGAGAGTACTGTAATGTTTCGTGTATAGCCCCTGGGGCTATATGATCGGTAAGCCCCAAATTAGGGGGGGGGGGGGGGGGGCTATATTCGAGAGGGGGCTATACAAAAGGTGGGGCTATATAAAAGGGCATTTTGCATTAGTGACCAAAGTAAGGTTTTTTGACCTCCTGAAGTCGATTTTCTGGTTTATTTTGCATGTTTTCAAGCTAAAGTGGTCTAAAACAAGCTTTTCTTGCGCAAAAATTATTATTTTGGGCTATGATTGGCCGTCCGGTGGGGTGGCCAGAGGAATGAAAACCGAATGCATCTCAAACTGTCCCAAATGATGTGCCATCAACTCTTATGCATAGAAACACGTCGAAAACGCTGTTTTCAGCTGTAAAAACCTTCGTTTTCGTCGTTTTTCGCCGTCTCTGATATGGGGCTATATACGAGTACAAATGACGATAGGCACCGATTAGGGGGGCTATATACGAGGGGGGCTATATTCGAAGGGGGCAATACACGAAACATTACAGTATAAGTTTTCTTACTACTTGTTTCATCCTGTTCTTCAGTGTGTTGAAGAGCGCTTCTCTGGAAATGGACCTTAGGTACCTTTTTATGGTCCAGCAGCCATTTTCCAAACATATTGGGACTTCCGCATTACCAAAAATATATAATTCTGCTTAGGGGAAGAATGGACGGCTTGGTGTAAACTAAAGAAACCATCCCTGGCGCAGATTCGCCCCATTGTAATAGGTTTTTGAAATATCCAATACAATGGATATCCATTTATTTGGGTTTTACGAAACCATTACATTGGGTTTTACGAAACCATTACATTGGGTTTTACGAAACGAAATAATTGGGGAAACCCAATGTAATGGATTCGTAAAACCCATTACAATGGTTTCGTAAAATTATCGATTTTTACGAATCCATTACATTGGGTTTCTCCATTGTAATCTTTGCTAAAAACCCATTGTAATGGTTTCGTAAAACCCAATGTAATGGTTTCTGTAAAACCCAATGTAATGGATATCCATTGTAATGGTTTCGTAAAACCCAAGGTCATGGTTTCGTAAAACCCAATGAATTGGATATCCATTGTATTGGATATTACAAAAACCCATTACAATGGGGCGAATCTGCGCCAGGGATGGTTTCTTTAGTCTTACACTAAGCCGTCCATTTCTTCCCCCTAACAGAATTATATACGCATTACATTGCTGACCAGTTTGCAATTTAACCCCTCCTGTATGCTGAGATACGGCTGCTGGTAGGCCCAATTTTCCCCCCACTTGCCCGCCACTTTTTTCAAAAACTCTTAGCATCATTCTACTCCGTTTTCTTCACAGATTTCGATTTGGGGCATGCCCCTTCGATATTTTGATGAATATGGCGTGATATAGTCCAAAACGCGGTAATTTTGGCTAATTTGATCATTTTCGTCAATTTTTATGGTGTTTTCATCAAAATATCGAAGGGGCATGCCCCAAATCGAAATCTGTGAAGAAAACGGAGTAGAATGATGCTAATAGTTTTTGAAAAAATAGGCGGGCAATATGGGGGAAAATTGGGACTACCAGCAGCCGTATCTCAGCATACAGGAGGGGTTAAATTGCAAACTGGTCAGCAATGTAATGCGGAAGTCCCAATATGTTTGGAAAATGGCTGCTGGACCATAAAAAGGTATCTAAGGTGCATTTCCAGAGAAGCGCTCTTCAACATACTGAAGAACAGGATGAAACAAGTAGTACCCTCCGCTGCCGATGGAAGGGAAGCAGAGAGATCGTAGCAAAGCCCTCAAACCTTGATGTCAGGAAGTCGTTTTACAGTAATCGCATTGTGCTCTGTTGGAACCAGCTTGATGTACGTACGGTTCGCTCCAACTCGCCAGCCTCTTTCGCTGCGTCCCTTGAAAAACACTCAGAAATTGAGCGCCTCCTTCGAGTTTACAAATTCTAACTTTTGCCATGTCGTATAGCCTCTGTGCCGTAAAATATTATCATTGCTGTTCGTTTGATGACAAATTAGTAAAGTACGTACGTGTGTTCTTTTATTTCTTCACCTAAGGTTCGTACAGCTTGTTCTGTTGCGCTACTCAATGTACTGTACCTGTATGTATTCTCATATCGCGTACAAAGTTGTGTGGTCTTCAGGGCATTTTGCTGCTATGAGCTGGTGTGTTCTCTTATTCAATCCTCTTGTTGAATAAAGACTTTGATAAAGAGATGCGATATCTTTCGGCGGGTTGGTCGTTTGCAACACTCTCAAATGGTTGGTCCCCTATTGAAACTAGTGGAAATCATGCTTGAGAGTACCCGTGAGAGTATTTGAAAATAGTAGATAAGTACAGAGAAGTGTGCCGGTGAAAGTATTATTTGCTTATTTTACCTGGACGCACAAAGCTGGTTTCCTTGGCGGGGAGCTTAGTAAGGAACATGACATTCGCCGGCGAGCTGATTGCCGAAGTTGATAGCTCTTGTTCAATGCTGATATGCTGGAGGGGATGGAGTGAGCTGAGCCTCCCAGCCTTCCTTCGTTTGGTCATTGTCATGCTACACGATGGTGCTTTCGCAGGCACGATAATCGCACATCTAAGTCAGCGTATCTTCGTGCACAGTTGGCTAATATCAGGCACCGTCACTTCAGCGAGAGAGGATGGACTGAGGCCAGCTTCGTAGCCTTCCTTTGTTCCGCGATCGTCATCTTACACGAAGATGGTGCGCCACACATATTGGAGCGACGAAGGAGAACGAGAGTAAGCAACAGGTGCAATGTGCATGCATCCATCTCACGTATGGTTGTGTGTGACAAGTAAGAGACTGTATTAGGTGCAGAAATGGCTAATATGAGGGATTGTAATTTCAGCGAATTCTATCGCCGCCGTTTACAAGGTGCAATCCGCAGCGGTACGGCGAACAGTTTCCATCTTCCTTCGTTCATGGCGTGTCATATGACACGATGACTGCTGTCACGTTGCGTGTGCCAGCACTCAAGTTGTGTGTAGAGTATAGAAGGTTCTCCTGTTTGCACGTTTTGAGTAGGGTTTCAAAGTGCGAAAGCGAAGTTGCGGATGATGCGGTGTTTCACGTGTTTTTCAAGGACTCCTATAAGTTTAAGAACTTTTAAACTTATAGGAGTCCTTGCGTATGCACGTGGAGAGGCGTGGAGACGTTTTGGTCGTCGGAGGTGGAGGTCGAGAGAAGAGAGCCGGGTAATAACTAATACGCAACCAAAACAACCAACAACCAAAACACCCAAATCGCACCCAACGTGGACATCTTGAAAATAGGATCTGCCTAAATGGCGTATACAAACACAGTGGCGCAACAGACATTGTCGAAGCAACAAATAGGCTGGGCAGCATGATAATATTTGAGCCAGCGTTTGCAATAGGGTAGTGCGGGGTAGTTTGGGGGTGCATGGTGGATGCGGGGTGCATGGTAATATCTACTTTGCACAGGCACATGGACAGACAGGCTAAGGCTGAGGCTGAGGTCTACCCCTCTGAATCCAATACCTTAGCCCTAAGCCTAAGCCTCAGCCTAGCCTGAGCTGAAGTCTGCCCAAGCGCCTGCGCAAGACATATTGCCATTCACCACCCAGCTCTCAGTGCCCAGTAACTTCAAAACCTGGAATTGCATCCATATTTTCCATGCAAATTCATGCTATTTTGTTTGAACGCCTATAACATTGGAAGTTTTCCATTTTTTCGGTCACTCTAGACTTTTGTTGGATGCAAACATTACTGCATGTGTTGGACCAACTGTCCCCACGCTACCCCACAATTTCGATAAGGGTATATTGATTGATTGATCATGGTTCTTTCACACGCGCAACTAGTGTGTCATTTAGGCGGAGCTATTTTTTAGAAAGTCCACGTTGGTTGTTTTGGTTGTTGGTTGTTTTGGTTGCGTATTAGTTAATACCGAGAGCCGAGACCCGAGAGCTGAGGTCCTTTCCTTCCTGAATTCCTTTGGTTTTGGAAACGTGGTATGTGATCCATACTTTATCTTACGCTTAGTGGCGGGAAGAATTTGTATTGCAGACTGTACTGTTGTTGTGGAGAGGTTTTGGTGAGGGGAACTTCCGCCTTGTTACAGATGCCGGTGTGCGAGGCAATGGGTCTAGCTGTTGATGTGGACGGATGTGCTTATTTCACGACGAAGACGGAAAGTTCCATCCTGGACGTCGTTCTGCGGCTAAAAGGCGGACGCGGACGCGGACGCTGGGTTAAAAGGCGGACGCAGAAAAAGCGGACGCGGCGATAGATTTGCATCCGCTCTTGTTTTTACCACTTTGGTGGGCAATGGGCTAAAAAGCGGACGCAGAAAAAGCGGACGCAACATTGCATGTGTAAACCACCATGCTTGGCAGTCACTACTGTCTGATCAGGGTACTCACTCCCAAGTTCCTCTATACATTCAAAACTGTCTTTCGTTTGTCACGTTTG
>JASAMW010007167.1:0-14221 GCA_030247985.1 Epsilonema sp. ZAB3_2
AGCCGTCCAAATAGGTGGGAGGAATTCACCCTTTTTCGCCCCCTAGTTACCCTGAAATACGGTACCTGAATTCAGGTAAAAACCGTGAATTCATGGGCGAAAAAGAAAGTTTTAGGGAGCGAAAAAGGTGTCCTGAAATCAGGGTTCTGTAATGGACACCTCTCTTTGCCCGTCCCATTATGCAAGCAAACTCTCGCAGTCGAAGGAACCTGTCAAAAGTGATTTGTTGTTTGTGCGCGGCCGTTCGCATATTGCTACAGTATGTACCTACACATTTGCTTGCATGGGGGCAAGGGAGAAGCGAGAGAAGAGGCTTGGCCTGCTGGGAACAAAAGCTGAGACGACGCGCACGGCGCAATGTAAGGGAAGGGCGAAAACTTTTTATTGCTGGTCACTTCACTGGTCAGATAAGACAGAGAGAGGAGACGCGGCCTGTTCCCTTGCGTAATGAAAGGGAGGAAGGAAGGAACGAGCCAGAGTGAATTAGGGGGCGAAAAGCCATGAATTAGTGGTTGAACTCATTTTCGCCCCTGAAATCAGGACACGAAGGATGATTTTTCGCCCCTGAAATAAGGTTGTTTCGTCCCTGAATTAGCCCTGAAAAAGCTTTTTAGGGGGCGAAAAAGGGTGAATTCCTCCCCCCTGTTTGGAAGGCTTCCCTAAAATATACGGGTTAAAATTTATACAGGTAACCTCCACCTACGGGTAAAAAATATACAGGTTAAAATTTGGGCCCCTATCTTTAACACATAAGTACACAGAAAACATACGATTTTCTTCATCATTGTATACAGGTAAACACATGTTGAAGGAAAATCGTATACAGGTAACCAATGGTTAAACCTGTATATATACCGCAATGATAAGCAAAAGTACTTCTAGTGCTCAGCCGCCGGAAGCGGCTGAGCAAAAAGAAGAGTTCACGGAATCGATCGATATCAAATTTGTCTCAATCGGCCCATTGGTCGCTGAGATATACAGCCCTGAAACTTAGATGGCCGGATTTTCCCATGACCGGGTTTACCCCACAGTACCCTACACCTCACCTTCATGTCTTTGCCTTGGTGCAGTTGATTGTGATGCAGCTCGTAGTAATATTCGGAGGGTAGACGCACGTATTCGCAGTAGAAGCATTGGTACGGGAAGTACTTGAGGTGTTCGCTAGCCAGGTGGCCTTCCAACTGCACCCCCGTTGTACCGCTGAAACCCGTACAACAGATGCAGCGAAGGCCAGACACGCCACGGGATGACGTCATGATGACGAACACTGTTAGCCTCCTATAAGGAATAAACATTCTTTACTCTCGGAAATCAACCAACAATAAGTAGATTGAAGCAGTCGCTGGCAGCCCTTATTCAACTGTTGAAACATTAGCTGCTATTATGCGCGGCTTTTGTGTTCAGACATGTGATTTTGAGCATAGCCGAATACAGGAAATCAATGTTTAGCAGATTGATTATAAGAAAACAGATGCGTGTGCCCCAAACAAAACTCGAGCGAGAGTAACTTCTCGCAAAACACGGCTGCAGTGTGTACGGAATACCACAAACAATACTAGACAGTAGACGACATCAGACGGGACAACTTACTCGTACCGAGCATATTGGTCTTTCGTACTGATGAAACATACGAACCGATGAGTACGGACCGACTAGAACTCCCACCTGCTAAGCAGTCTGACCGTGTGAGTACTTTTACTCGCACCGAGCATTTTCTCGGCACTTGCATACTGTACGTGTGTTCACACAAGCTGTTTTTCTCGTACTGAGCAAGGTGCGAGAAGGTGCGAAAAGGTGCGAGTTGATCGCTGCTACTATTATTCAGTTCAGGATGCTCGGTACGATCAAAAGTTCTCACACGGGTAGACTGGTTAGTAGATCCGAGTACAGTCCGACTGTACTCGTGGTTCCTATGTTTCAGCACAAAATGCAGATTTTCTTGTTACGAGTAAGTTGTTCCGTCTGATTTTGTCTACTGAAAAAGGGGATACTTTGCGGAAATTCTTATTTTCGGATATAAACGGCTTTTCTAACCAGGGAAAATTTCAGACCGAGAACAAAGAACAACTTGTGCACAACGGGATGCTTTAAAAAATGCAGGCAAAATTTTCCACCAGGTCCAGGTGACCGTGACCCACATAAAATTCGAAAACTTTCCCGTTACTTTCCCTATACTTGACCACAAGCACCCTTGCTCCTAAAATTGCCTCACCGTGATTTGGCTTGAATTGAGTGACAGGTGAAGAGTATCTCTGCCTATGTTGAATCTTCCGACGTCAAAAGGCGGTGAGAAAATTTCAATTGCCACTAAAAGAAGCATAGAAAGAAATCACAGACACAGCAAATCATACCCATACGATTACGCTATTATTGCTGCTGAATCTAAATTTCACAGGAAAGTCAAAACTTCGCATTGGAAAGCGATTCTTCACCAAATCAAAGGTCAAACGTCACCAAAGGTC
Organism: Epsilonema sp. ZAB3_2; assembly: GCA_030247985.1. Classification (NCBI taxonomy): domain Eukaryota; kingdom Metazoa; phylum Nematoda; class Chromadorea; order Desmodorida; family Epsilonematidae; genus Epsilonema; species Epsilonema sp. ZAB3_2. The sequence continues at coordinate 2,463 of JASAMW010007167.1, forward strand.
AACATCTTTTACTCCACTCATTCATTTGACACTTCACTACCAATTCACGCAAACAACAGCAACAACAATACTCAACTCAAGGCACGACTTCTGGCACGACATTCACATAGAGATATGCGCTAGTCTTGTAGTACGCTCGCCTTTGGAAGTACGTGTACGTACTGTACGTGTACGCCAAGCACATTTCCTTTTCCATCCAAGGCAAGCGAACTTTCATTCTACCCATATGATATGATTCAACAAACAACAAGAGACAAACTCAAAACAAGAAAATTTGGAATATGCAATGTAGAAACCCGTCGGATTACATAATGGCATAATGGAAAATCTAAAGCACAGCACAGCACGAGATCGGAAGATTGTCTAACCGTGTATCAAATGGTTTTGAAATAGTAGGAGTAATGGCGCAAGACCAACAACTAACCTCGCGCCCAAAAAACAACTCAAAACATAACATACTGATACTACCATAGTCTGGCCAGAAAGTACGAACTATCCTATTGCATAGTCACCGAATATGACACCGTCCACACATCGTATTGGTCCATTCTAATTCCAAGCGGCTCCTGCCAGAGTGCAAAATCCTCTGCCTACCATTCCTCGACCTTCCTGAACAGAAATCAAGAACACATAAAATAAAATCAAGAATAAACCACACGGACTTGCTTAGCGCCAGAATTCGACAGGTTTTTTACTCACCCCTCCTCCTTTGGACTCCAAGAACTTCGGCACCAGCTGTTGCGCATCACTCAGAATCTGCAAGTTGATAGACGTGTATAACAAAAGGAAGTTTGAATACAAGACAATAGCGCGTGACAGACGTGGTTGGTAGGGGTTCATACCTTGACGAGACTTCCCGCGAGTTGAGCATCTTTGGCAGGATCGTAGAAAGAAGTGGCTCTTCCAGGGTTTCCAACTCTTCCAGTTCGTCCTATGCGGTGCACGTATTCCTCGATATCCTTGGGCAGGTCATAGTTGAACACCTGTATAACGCAATCATATTTTTCATTACCGACTGCCGAGTGTTGCATAGGTGGGTTGGGTGCAGTGGGATGGTCAGGTGTGACACACACTTATTTGAACACCACCGCTATGCTCGCCTTTCCTACAGATGCGTACGTACTGCTGTGTGCAGTGTGCACCCTACTCAGCTGTTTATGTCATCGATTACTGAATATCGTCATCACAGCACTTTATTAGCACTGGAGAGCACTGAAATGCAGAATGGAGCCATATCAGTGATCATAAGTGACAAGTGAGCACCTTACTGGAGCTCAGTTTTTCAGTGCTCATAAAGTACCAGTAGTTGCTGTGAGGCCGATGTTACCCCACAGTACCTTACACACATATGTACATCAACCAATGAGTGAGCCCTTATTGCCTGCGTACGTACATGGTCAACTTCTTTGATATCCAGGCCACGAGAGGCGACAGCAGTGGCTACCAAAATTGCCACTTCCCCATCTTTGAACTGTTTGAGCGCAAACTCTCGTTGCTGTTGCTCTCTATCTCTGAAAAACAACCGATAATAAATGCGTATACTGTTCATCGTATGACATCTCTATAGGCAACAGCATATAAGAGAAAGCAGAGCTTTTGCCTCATGAACAAAGCGAGCTGTCCTCAGACTATTGGCCCGTTCACATCGGAAGTAAATACGCCCGGTGTACGCCGCACGTGGCCATGGTTGTCCATGCTTTTGCATTGAGCCGAGCAATGGTCGCGCTGAGCGCACGCCCCAGCGACCGTCTCCTATGTGAATGGGGCATAAGGAACGAAGCTACAAGAATGTTTATGTAAGCACATGCGTACACCACAACCTAATGAAATAGCGTCGTAGCGTGCATCACTGCATTAAAATACCCGTGAATGGTGGTAGACGGCAAATTCCACTGAGCCATGTACGTATCCAAGATGTCCGCCATTCGTTTTTGCTGCACAAACACCAGCGTTTTCTTGACATATCTGCCCGCTAAACAGTTCACGAAATGCATATTACTGGGCCATAAAGAAAAGTTTTGATATGCATATTTGGCCGCCCCACTCACCGTACAGCTGCCTGTTTTGTGTTCTACTAGTATAGTACCTACCTATATTATGTATATACAGGCCTACATGCACAACGCAAACTTTTCTATCTGCCTTCCTTACATTGATCTCTGGCGTTGCTGACGTCACTCTCCAGTATCTGCTGCAACTTGTCCATTTTATCACCTCTTTCCACCTAAGAAATATACATACGAGTCCATTTTCTAGAGATGGGCCGAGACTGGATTGTTGCTGAAAACAAAGACCGAGACCGAGACTTAGAATTTTTTCCGAGACCGAGACCGAGATTAGGGAATTTTGCCGAGACCGAGACCGAGATCGAGACTAAGTATTTGTATAAAAACTTATGGCATTTCGTTTTTATTTTTTCCGATGGTCGTTTTCGATGAAAATAATAATGGCAAAAACAGTGGTGAATAGGCGGTTGACTTCTATTTGCTACATTACATGGGTAAAATCGCTCCGCAGGAGAAATTTTTTCATGATAAGCAGCTGAAATCTCAGCGAAAATGCATAAAATTGCTTGTGAAATCAAGATTTCAATCTAGTCTCGGTCTCGCTAAAAATAGGCCCTAAAAGTTGCGAGACCGAGACCGAGACCGAGAATTTGAAAATTCTAAAGTCGAGACCGAGACCGAGATCGCCAAAAATGACCGAGATTTCCGAGACCGAGAGTCTCGGCCCATCACTACCATTTTCTCACCTCTTTCCACCTAAGAAATATACATACGTAAAACCAATGCTGATGGTTCAATCGCGAAGATCTTTTATGTGGACAATACGGAACAGACATCTCCATGCAATATTGTGCAATTTTGCGCGGACAAGCCTTACCACAACTTCAGAAACCTCCGTCCGCATTCTCACACTGGACCGACTAGTACATACATACTTCAATCAGCTCCGTAATGCTCTGACCCGCAGGGCCCGCGGGTCACCCGGAACCGAATGCAAGCGCCAACGGAAAAGGAGAAAATTATTGATCCGACCAATTACTGCGGGTGACCCGAGGGTGACCCGCGGGCTCTGCGGGTCAGAGAATTACGGAGCTGGTTAACCGGATACCTACCTTAGCCTGCGGCGCCGCGGCGGATTTGCACACGCCGCGGTGAGCATCGGTTAACCTGCGCCTGCGACCTAGCTAATCCATACGCTTCATCTTCATAATATTCTCTCACCTGCTGAAACTCCTGCGTCACATCTTCGTTTGCTGCGCCAACCAGGCCCACCGTGATGAACAGGTAATCGTTCAAGTAGTCCATGGCCAGTTGCTGAATCTGTACGGGAAAAGTGGCACTGAACATCACGGTGACCCGGTCTTCCTTCGCTGGCATCCCCTCTGCTTCCAACAGCCGACGAATGTCACCCTCGAAACCCATGTCTAAATGGAAGGAGTCAAGTCAACAGTGCCCTGTACACGAACGTACGTACATACCAGGGGTGCCACCAAACAGGTCACTTTTACTTGACTTTTCCCGGACTGCTCACCTGTTCAAAAGGCTATCTGTATCTATCGCGGAAACACATCAAAATATGCAGTAGGCCTATACAAAACAATGAGTATCCTACCCTAAATGCGTGCTGAGTCATTCCAAAGAAAACCAAGCTTACCTAGCATTCTATCAGCTTCATCCAGGACCAGAAACTTCAAGTTATTCAGGCGAAGCTACAAATACACCAACAACAGTCAATATTTCTGAACCTTAGTACACAGAGATGGAAAAAGTAGTTATTTAGTCGTTTGTTGGCATGAGGCATCTGCTCGGTAATCTGGTTGACAATTGACACCAGTTGTGTGTATGACCAGTAGACTTCGGAGGCAAGCATTCGCGGAAGGTGTTAAAATGCATCTACTGCGAATCAAGCGCCGACGAGTACAGCGTGCTACCCTTACCTTCTTCTGTCTTCCGACAACATCCAGCAAGCGTCCAATGGTCCCGGCGACAATATCGCAACCGTACATCTGCATCTGACTCAGCTGATACTGAACCGACACTTGACCTTAGAATTCCGCACAGCCGACGCCTGTTCCTACATATACAGAAGTAGTTACAAAAGGATACAGTTCATTCAGTAGTGGGCTACACACGTGGTGAGTAAACTCACGGTGAATTCGACGGTGAGTTTGAACTTTGAGTTTTATTTTTTGTGTGGAGCATCCTCACTTGCTCCCAAGCGCAAAATTTTTCTCACGTGTTCACACGACGGTGAGTTTCAACTCATGGTGAATTCACTGGCCTCCCTATGCTTCATCGCATACGTACGGGGAATTTCCCGTGAGTTTACTCGCTCCGTGTGTAGCGCACTAATGGGGCGCTACAGACGTGAACGCCAAATTCGCTCCGAATTCGGAGCCCTGACTATGCTTCAACATGCAAAATCACCGAGTTCGCTCCGAACTCGCTCCGTTTTCCGAAACGTCCGTGTGAACTGCCGAGTTTCAAACTCGGAGACCTGTGAACAACCGAATTACGATCCGAACTCGGAGGCTTCTCGGAGCAAAAGTCGGAGCTTGTTAGAAAAGACAAAAAATTGCGCAGCAAATTTACGACGATGCGCGTGAAGCTCGGCAAAGTGATAAAAGCTGCTCGGCGTTGCTTTCTCCGCTTGTGAACGACCGAAAAGAAGCGCGCCGAGTTTGTACGGAGGCAAAATGGTTACGTGTGAACAGCAGAATTAGGCTCCGAACTCGCTCCGAATTCGGAGCGATCTCGGAGCGAACTCGCTCGGAGCAAACTCGGAGCACGTATGTAGCGGGCCACTCAGTCATTCACTTTATTACCTGCGCTAAATTTCTTTCCCTCATCGCAAATCTGCTTGGCCAATTCTCGCGTGGGCGCGATAATGAGGGCGTACGGCTGATTCATGTTCCGCTGACCGTTGTTCTTATGCGCGAGAATCCATTCCAAGATCGGCAAGAGGAAGGCAGCCTAGAAAAGTACAATCAAGAGGAAGTCAGTACCTTATTTATTCGTTACTTGCCTAACAATTCCTGGCTGGCTGGTCGCGAAGTTTGCCTGGGGTCATGACACAAGCAGCCGAAACGTCAAAGTCACCCACCAGTTCACCCAAACTGCTCTCATACATGCTCACAGCAACGAAAAAATTCGTAATATCTGGGCAAACTCGTGACTTTGACGTTCGGTTGATCAATTGATTGCGCAAAAATCTTGAGTCAAAACCACGCGAAAAATTCACAGATTTCAACCTCCCCCCCCCCCCTCAAATTACAAAAGGTATCGCGAAACCTAACCGTTTTGCCACATCCTGTCTGCGCACACGCCATCGCATCCCTTTCCGCGTGCACGATAGGAATAGCGTGCTGTTGGATAGGCGTGGGTTCGAAGTACTCCAGTCTTCGGATATTCGCCAACACTTGCGGAGACAGACCTGCCTCTTCGAATCGCCTGAACTCAATGCAAACACGAGTGCAATATACACGCATGTAAGGTAGGGTACAGTGGGGTAAACCCGGCCACCAAGTAAATAGTAAACTGTAACGTACTAAAACGGGCTCTTACGAGATCTTAGGTGGCACGTCGCTTCCAGACACATTCACATGGATATTGTTGTAGCGACTGAAGTTGATGCCAGATGAAATGTGCTCCTGAAACATTTGGTCCAGATCTCTCTTCTCCGGCACATACGTGACGCGCTTGCGCACTGAGCTGTCCATAGTTGCCGAGGCTCCGCCTTCTAAAAATAATTCCAAAAATTCACAGAAACCTCTGCAGATGGTAAAGATCTGGAAGCAAACAATAATATAATAACCCCCAATTTGTTCTGTTCGCAACGTTCTGCACGCGACCCTATCGCGACAACGCAATAGGTCCATACGCGTATACCTGCACCCCTGTTGTCCTGCTCGTTGCTGTTTCCACTAGTTCCATTTCCACCGAAGGGCAAAAATCCCGCGTCCGCACCGAATCCACTACTGCCTTGGTTGGCAACGCCGACTTGACCAAACGAAGACCTACCACCCTGAAAAGGCCAAGTGGAGAGGCATAGGAATTGAACCCAGAAAGAGCAATGAGGGAGCTGCATAGCCACTGAGCCACAAGCGCGCTGGTGTTGTGCATTAGAACAGAAGGAGACGCTAGGAATCGAACTCGATGATGGGCACACAACGAGCGCGCTACTTAGCCACTAAGCCACGGACGCGTATTGTCTTACCCCGCCGAAACCGCCACCGAGCGCACGCCAGCCTGACTGAGCGTTGGAAGAAGAAAAGCCCTGGAAAATAATGGTAAAAAATAGGCACTAGATGGGGTAAACCCGACCTTCGGAAAATCCGGCCACCTAAGCTTCAGAAACTGCATATCTCAGCAAACAATGGATAGATTGAGGACTGCATGATATCAATCGACTCCTGAACTCTCATCTTTCAAGTGAGCTATTGTAGTTTATCATTTGCTGAAACGTAAGTTCACAGTAGCTTAGGTAGCCGGGTTTAGCACATGGTCGTTTACCACATTTTTTACCCAACAAATTGGCATAGGCATCTAGAAGAATAGACTTTGGTTGTAACATTGATGTTACACATCCATAATCACCGTATTTTTGGGTGTATATCCCTCATTGTATATCTCCCCTGGTTGGTGTACAACCCCCAATGGCAAACAAATTTTGTCCTATATATGTATATCCCCCTGGTGTATAGCCCCATGTGCTGTGCATAGCTAAACTTACCTGTGTAAGCTAGTCATAAGCTAACTTAACTATAGCCACTCCTACGCCATGATACTATGCCTATAAGCTTAGCTGGATTATGTCTAATACTAGAATAACCCTGTTTTAACCACGATTATGCGCTAATACACGTACTTTTGACGTCAAAAACATGCCTCTACACACCTCTCACAAAAAAAAATTTTGTCACATGTAAATCCCTCCCCCTCATCTATATCCCCTGGTGTATAACACCTTTATGTCTCGATTTTTGTGTTCACCCAAAAATATGGTAAATAACATAAAGTTGTCAATGGAGATGTCCGCCAAATCAAGCTCTTGATGGTGCATACGTGAGTAAATCTGATTCCGCCAGATGCGTTCTGAGGTTGAGGGCAATCCCGAGCAATATGGCCGTTTTTGCCGCATTTGTTACAATCTGCTCCTCCTAAGCAAAACCGAAGCAGCTGTGCGCCGAAGTTACAAATTGGCTCACTCACAGCCAGCAACCTAGCACTAGTCGACATCACACAGGACAAGTTACTCGTAACGAGCATATTGATCTTTCGTGTTGAAACATAAGAACCGATGAGTATGGAACGGACCGACTAGAACTCCCACCTGCTAAGCAGTCTGACCTCGTTGGTACTTTTACTCGCACCGAGCATCTTCTCGTCACTTGCACACGCGCGTTCACACGAGCTGTGACATTCTCGTACCGAGCAAGGTGTGAGAAGGTGCGAGTTGGTCGCTGCTACCAGGAATGTACAGGGTGTCTCATAATAAACCGTCCACCTTCCCGTGCATGTAACTCTGGAACCACACCATAGATTTTAATGCGGTTTTTTGTATTTTGTAGGCAAGGCTTCAACTGAGATGTGTACAAAATTTTAGCTTCCTAGGCCCAGTGGAAGCTGCTCAAACACCTTTTTCCTCCAGCGGTCAAAAGCAAGGTTTTCAAACTGGTAGTGCCGATTTAGGGGTAATTCTGTGCATGAGTCGTAATAAAATTAGCCTCGTAATGAAGAAAGATGTCCCAAAATGCTAGGAAATGTGTATCTCATGCATTATCCCCAGTGCCAGCATAGCAAACGCATGAAACAGGGTATCTTGAAAAACTAAAACCGATATTTTCTCCATAGTAAAGGAAAACGTCGATTTTGAGCTTCGAGATTCAAACCGTCATAGTCTCCGAAGTGTGTGAACCACATCGTTGAAATTTTGTATACTTAATTGTTGAAGCCTTGACTACAAAATACAAAAAACCGCATAAAAATCTAAGATGTGGTTCCAGAGTTACATGCACGGAAAGGTGGACGGTTTATTATGAGACACTCTGTATACTATAATAGGTGAGGGGAATAAACATCTGCAGCGTTTCCGTGCAAAGCATCACAGCGACCAAGTAGGGTCGTACCTACGGAATCCGTACCTGTGGAATCCGTACCTACGGAATAAAAATTCCACACCTACGGAAAACAAATTCCACACCTACGGATTCCACAGGTACGGATTCCGTAGGTAGGGAATAAAAATTCCATACCTACGGAAAACAAATTCCACACCTATGGATTCCACAGGTACGGATTCCATAGGTAGGGAATAAAAATTCCACACCTACGGAAAACAAATTCCACACCTACGGATTCCACAGGTACGGATTCCACACCTACGGAAATTTGTTTTGTTGTTTTTATTTTATTCCCTACCTACGGAATCCGTACCTGTGGAATCCGTAGGTGTGGAATTTGTTTTCCGTAGGTATGGAAATTTTTATTCCTTACCTACGGAATCCGTACCTGTAAAATCCGTAGGTGTGGAATTTGTTTTCCGTAGGTGTGGAATTTTTCTTCCGTAGGTACGGATTCCACAGGTACGGATTCCGTAGGTACGACCCTACTTGGTCGCTGTGATGCTTTGCACGGAAACGCTGCAGATGGTTTATTCCCCCCACCTATTATAGTATACATTCCTGCTGCTACTGTATCGTTCAGTCAGATGAGAAGATGCTCGGTATGAGCAAAAGTACTCACACGGGTAGACTGGTTAGCAGACGCAAGTACAGTCCGACCGTACTCGTGGTTCCTTTGTTTCAGCACAAAATACAGATTTTCTCGGTCCAAGTAAATTTTCTCGTGTGCTGTCGGCTACTGACTGGTAGGGCAAGTCTTCCATCAGGTTTAGCGTTAGCCTCGTTCTTTGCTAACTGCCGCGCCGATACGAAATACCGCAGAGTCGCCGTCGACCAACTCCATCGCGACAACGCACCCGGTCCATACGTACCTGCACCCCTGTTGTCGTGCTCGTTGGGATATCGGCTAGATCTGTTTGCATCGAAGGGCACAAATTCCGCCTCTGTGCCGAATCTACTGTTCCGTTGGGTAGCAGAGCCGAATCGACCAGACGAAGGCCTACCACCCTGAAAAATTAAGTCGAGAGGCATAGGAATTGAACCCGGGAAGGACAATGAGGGAGCTGCATGGCCACTGAGCCACAAGTGCGTGTGATTTCCCTGAATAAAGAGGAAGAAGATGTATGGGAATCGAACCCAGGAGGGACAGTAGCGAGCTACATCACATAGCCATTGAGCCACATACGCCGCTCAATGGCTTCTGTTCTCCAGAAGATGTTATAGGAATTGAACCCGGGAGGGCAATGAGGGAGCTGCATGGCCACTGAGCCACAAGTGCGTGTGATTTCCTTGAATAAAGAGGAAGCAGATGTATGGGAATCGAACCCAGGAGGGACAGTAGCGAGCTACATCACATAGCCATTGAGCCACATACGCCGCTCAATGGCTTCTGTTCTCCAGAAGATGTTATAGGAATTGAACCCGGGAGGGCAATGAGGGAGCTGCATGGCCACTGAGCCACAAGTGCGTGTGATTTCCTTGAATAAAGAGGAAGCAGATGTATGGGAATCGAACCCAGGAGGGACAGTAGCGAGCTACATCACATAGCCATTGAGCCACATACGCCGCTCAATGGCTTCTGTTCTCCAGAAGATGTTATAGGAATTGAACCCGGGAGGGCAATGAGGGAGCTACTTAGCCACTGAGCCATAAGTCCGCTGGTGTTGTGCATTAGAACAGAAGGAGACGCTAGGAATCGAACTCTATGAAGGGGACAATGAGCGCGCTACTTAGCCAATGAGCCACGGACGCGTAAAGTCTTACCCCGCCGAAACCGCCACCGAGCGTTTCGTAAACATTCCCGCCTGCCTGAGCGTTGGAAGAAGAAAAGCCCTGCAACAAAGAATGGTAAAAATTGGCATTAGGGTACTATGGGGTAAACCCGGCCTTAGAAAAACCCAGCCAACTAAGCTTCAGAGACTGCATATCTACGAACCACAATAAAAGAACGAGTTCTATCTTTCTTTATATGCCGGAAACATTAGCTCGTTCTCCAAAAATCTCAAGGTAAGTTTAGAGTTGTACTTGTGCACTCGTGGGTGTGCGTGTATTTACTTGCAGCATTTTTGGGCATTTTTTACTCTTTGGTGGTGAAATTGTGTACACTTTGCTAAATATAAACTCAATTTCACCACCACAGAGCAAAAAATGCCAAAAAATGCTGCAAGTAAATATACGCACGCACGAGTGCACAACTCTAAACTTCCCTTCCTTCGGACTAGCCAGTCCGAAACTACGGCTTTCCTTATACTCAACTTGAAACATTTGCTCGCTCTCCACAAAGAACAGTTTTAGCACGTCTTTTCTATAAATCTGTGTTACATCAGCGTTGTGGACTGCGCGCGTAGTACTTCCCGTGCCTCCCATCGATGAATTCAGCAGCTTGCTCAGAATCCTCTTTTGTTGTGGGTCCGGCGTGTAGATGCACTGGAAATATAACAAGCACAAGCAATACTAATAAAAATCACGGTGAGTTGAGTACAAGCAGATAGTGCGGGTAAAATTTCATACAAGCACGCGTCACCTGGTGCATTCAGTACTAAGTTACGCACTGCAGGGGTATAGATAGCAAAGAACCTCTTGTGATGGAAAACGTAAGCAAGCGGCCGACCAAACTACGACTTCATCAAAGTCTTTTAGCACTAATACCCCACAGAATTATCCGCTCCTAGCACCAAGTTCTAGACTTGCGCTCCCATTCTGGATTCGTATCTATTTTACCCGTTGCGATTAGACTTGCGGGATTGCGACCACCCAAAAGTCCTAGCGCAACTGCTCAATATATTCCAAACTGCTTCAAAAAAAAGAAACACACATAATAATCGCCTCACCTTCATGTCTTTGCCTTGATGCAGTTGATTGTGATGCAGCTCGTAGTAATATTCTGAGGGTAGACGCACGTATTCGCAGTAGAAGCATTGGTACGGAAAGTACTTGAGGTGTTCGCTAGCCAGGTGGCCTTCCAACTGCACCCCCGTTGTACCGCTGAAACCCGTACAACAGATGCAGCGAAGGCCAGACACGCCCCGGGATGACGTCATGATGACGAACACTGTTTGCTCTGTCTAAAGGAATAATATTCGCATTCCACAAGCGAGTCTCCTCACTAATTGATTGAAGGAGTCGCTTCCAGCCCTTATTCAGTTCTTGAAACATTAGCTGATATTCTACATACACGGCTTTTGTATTTCTCCACACATACATGATATGTATGCAGTGTTTGGAATACCACAAACAATACTACTGTCAACGCGGAAATTTTCGCATGATCCTTATTTTCGGACAACGGGTTTCAAACCGTGACAGGTACAATTCCGTGACCCATCCGTCCGAAAACTTCCCCGCTACAATACCTGGTCACAAGTACTTTACCTTTCCAAACTTGTCTCACCGTGCTTTGGCTTGAACCGGGTGACGTCTTTGCCTATGTTGAATCTTTCGACGTCGAAAGTCGGTAAGAAAGCCTAGAAAAAAACCACAGTAAAAAAATCACCGCTATTGTTACGATTCGCTGCTAAATTTCACAGGAAAGTCAAACTTCGCATTGGAAAGCGATTCAGTCAACAAATCAGTCGAACACAAGTCAAAATCTTTTACTCCACTCATTCGATCACTACCAATTCACGCAAAC
>JASAMW010007168.1:0-14617 GCA_030247985.1 Epsilonema sp. ZAB3_2
ATGAAGACCCTACAATGACGTCGACGACCCCGCAGACACCGATCCAAACTTTCATTTAAATACCACAGGGCAGGGTCACTATCGACCAACCCAATCCGCGTTACCGCAACTCGTCCATAAAATAGAAGACAAGACGTACACTGTGTTGATTAGGTTCAGCGTCATACCACGCCATATCCGTTAGCGGGGCGTAATGGAAAGCGGACAGATAAGCGAAAGGCAAGCGCGACTGAGAGTTGTACAATATGAGACTGTCGTTGCTCATCACAGCCCATACCAAGCGATAGGGAAGGCTGAAACAAACACAATAGCGTGCATTTACGTACATACTGCACATCCATGACAGTTGACTCTGACTCACTCAAACAGGGGTCGCTCTTCCTTTCTTCCAGCTCATAAAATACCGGGTTACAACGAACCATGACAGGGGCTTTCTCTTCTGGACAAGGCAGAATCAAGCAGGGCCTGAAAGGAAATTAACACTGCAGTCGTCAGATGCACAAAGTATTATGTAGTGTCGGCCAGATCAAAGCAAAGCTACCAACCTTTTCAGATCGGAACGATGAAACACGTAGGACACTTTCTTACGTTCTCCCTCAATCTCAAGACAACCAGCTGAGAAAAACAAATCCATACACCATCGACAAGAACTTGGCTATATACATACATACGTTTAGCATTTTACCCGGTGCATGAACACTCTTAGGTGAGGCCTCACCCGGTACTATCAGTAACTCTCCGTCTGGTGAGAAATCAGGACGTCGGACAAAAGACATGCAGGAAGCGCTATCCTCGTGAAAGAGTCGCTGCTCCTTGCCACCATTCTACAAACAAAAAATGCACAGATAACCCATTATTCACCGTGTCAAACCACGTCCAAGCATCAATTCCATAAGTGGTCACACTCATACAGACTGGCCGGACTTGAGTGGGCCCCCGGCCCCGGATATCCCTGCCTTGGTAACTTTCCACGCGGTCTTTGGTTTGCTTCCTGAGGCGGTACTTTTCATGCTGTACACCCACATCTCCTTGCTCACGCAAGAGAGATGCAAAATTGGCCTTTCGGATCCCAGCAGACGCCGTTCGGAAACACGCGGTGCTTTCGCGTTATTTCCGGCTTGCTGCCTGCAAAACGTTCACTTTTTCAAGCAACACCTGCTGGGAATATGAACATGTATGTGTAGAACATGTATATATAGCAGCGAAGAGATAGATGTCATTTTCGCAAAGCAAGACACACCTGCAGTCAAGTTCCAAAAAATGAGTGAGCGATCTACAGAGACACAGAAGCCAACTGCTGGCCATCCGGAGACCAACACAGGTCACAAATGTCCTTGTAGTGATTCCTACAGATACAAAGGTAGGTACAGGCTCACATGCATAAACATAATATGTACGTCACACTAGTGCGCTACACATGCAGGGTATCTCGGGACAGGACCAAAATTTTTCAAAGCACCCAGAAAAATTTTAAAGCACCCAAAATTGACGAAATTTATCAGCTAATACCTTGCTAAGAGTAGTACCATGGAGCATGCCTAAAGGCTTTCATGTTTCCTAACTTGCAGCCTTTACGGATGGCCCATGTATGTACTACAGTACTGTACTATTTTGTCTAGCAGAACAATTCGCGCTGGTCTTGTGTACGTACAGGGTAGTACATACATATATACGAATCCAATCTACGTATGTGTAAGCCTACATGGCACACACAAGTACGTTACATGCATACATAGGCCTACATAGAAAATCCACAAAATTTAGGTGCATGCACAGGCAATCTTTACCTTGCCAGCGCCAGGTAATTTTACCATGCCATGCCTGCCAGCGTGCGTTGGGCTACGATCAAATCACATGAGAATTGGGTGAAAATTCGCCGAAGGCGAAAATTTTTTTGAAAAATGATCTCAGAAACGCCAGAAAACGCATCACCGCAGAGCTTTGCGTTGCTGCCTGTGTAAAAATATTTTTTTCAAAGCACCCTCAGTGAAAATAAAGCACTTTTAAAGCACTTTACAGTCGGGTGCTCAAATCAAAGCACTTTAAAGGAAATAAAGCACCTCGAGAAACCCTGCACATGTGACGAGAAAACTCCCGGTGAATTCACTGTAAGTATGTATTGAAGCATAGGGAAGTTCGTGAATTCACCGTACGTAAGTTTCAACTACTCACCGCCGTGTGAACCTGTATGATAAGGAGCAATTGTGAGAATGGTCCAAACGCAAACTCGAACTTCAAACTCACCGTTGGTTTACTGATTACTCACCACGTGTGTAGCGCACCACTGGCTCTGTGCACTAGGTACATACCGAAAATGCTTGAAAGCGACCCATTCCTCCTTGTTTTCGGCCCCATCTTCCCTGTCGCCGAAAATGTCTGGAGCCGAAGATTTGTTCTCGCTCTGTTTCCACAGAAATATCACGCACTCCGCATCAGCAGAGGCTAGCATATCGCCTAAAACCATTCAAACATACGCATACACCGTCCTCTTCATTCAACAAAACAGTGCAACGGACTGTATGAAACACAGGCTACCTTGAGGACTGAATCTGACAACATTTACAGGCGCGTCATGGCTTTTGAGGTTCGATATAAATTCCACAAGCAAACGAGGTTTCCCAGCCCAGAAGGGTCTGGTGAATGATACAGAGTTTCCAGATCTACAAACGTGTGCAATGCAAATAGACAATCAAGTACGACTGTCATCTCAGCACAACGACCGTACGCTAACGTTGTAGATTAGTTGTTACTCACTAGAATATAATTCTGGGTGGATGGGTACTGGTTTTGTCTGATTGGCTGAAGTCGGAGAAATGCTTGCTCGTGAAGGTTTGGAATTTCGAGCTTCATTCTGTAGTGGGTTGTGTTCTTCGAAGATCGAATGAATCGAGTAAGTAAAAGAAGAGTCGAAGATGAGTTACGTACAGTTGGATATCAAATTTCAATATTCTTCTAAATAAAAGAAATATCAATAAAATTACTGAAAATGGAATAAAAACCTTGACTAGAAGACATCAAATTCTTTTTACCTTTTCGCAGTGTGGACAGTAACCAAGGAGTCCGTGCAGTGAACAACCACAGTTTGAATCAGCGCCAAACTTCACCATTCTTCTGCTCTCTGCTCCTCCTCTCTTGCTCACAAGAAGGCCCCACTAGGGGTCATTTACGTTCGGCAACAAACAACAACATAATAAACAACAAAAACCAAAGTGTGGACTCTTGAAAGTGGCTCCGCCAATGACATCATGTATTATCAACTTGATGAGCTGGCTTAGCTTAGGCTAAGGCTAGGCTTAGGCTTAGGCCAGCATGATGTCCTTAAAGTTGGATTTTTTTTATATTAAGTAATTTGAATTTTCAAATATGCTTAGGCTTAGGCTTAATCGAGAAGGAAAATTTGCCATGTGCCAGGGAATCGAACCCTGACCTCTCGAGTTCCAGCCGAGCGCCTTAACCATTTGGCAACAAACCGCGATATGCTCATTGTTACCAACAATTGTTTAGTGGATAATATATGGGTGTTGTTGTTTTGTGGTTTGCCAAAACAAAAACAAAGTCAACATAAAGCTATAAAAGACAGAAACGACAAACAAACAGTGACGACTTTTAACAATGACGCAGTCGTGGTATTTTAAGCCTAAGGCTAAGTACAGGTTTTCATAATACTCTCACTTTTTATCTCTCAATAAATTCAATTTTAGAGACATATGCTGCTGCTCAGCTTGCCTCAGCTAACCTACTTTTTTCCCCTTGTTTTCTTCAAAACATAAAAACAAAAAAAAAGGTGTTAAGTGCTGTTTGGCTTATGTGCTCTGTGTAAAAATTTATATGACCGTCTTTGTTTTCCACTCAACAAATTATGGGGGGGTTGGGGGGGGTGGATCGAGAGGTAGGGTTATCCGGCATTGGAAATTTTCTTCATTGTGTTAGCTAAGCTAATATTGAATTACTACTAATATAAAAAAAATCAACTTTAAGGAATCGATGCTGGCTAAGTAGCTAGCCTAGCCTAAGCTAAGCCAGCTCATCAAGTTGATAATACATGGATGTCATTTTGGCGGAGCCACTTTCAAGAGGTCCACACTTTTGGTTGTTTGGTTGTTGTATGTATGTTGGTTGTTTGGTTGCCGAACGTAAATGACCCCTAGTGGGGCCTTCTTGGTGAGCAAGAGAGGAGGAGCAGAGCAGCAGAAGAATGTGGTGAAGTTTTGGCGCTGATTCAAACTGGTGGTTGGTTCACTGCACGGACTCCTTGGGTTCACTGGTCCACACTGCGAAAAGGTAAAAAGAATTTGATGTCTTCTAGTCACAGGTTTTTATTCCATTGTTGCAGTAATTTGTACTGTGGATATTTTCTTTGTATTTTTTTAGGAAGAATAATTAGAAATTGTGGATTATGTACGTCAACGTTGGTACGTAACGTTCATGCTTGCGACGTTCGTTGTCGTGTTTACTTGACGTTGCGATTCATTGGCGGATTCTGTGCGAAGACAGCACAAGTGCCCGTATCGCCGTATCAGAATGAAGCTCGAAATTCCGGAAATCGCTTGGCACGATCGCAAGGCAGTGTTCTCTGCCGACTTCCAGCCAATGCAGGACAAAACACAGTACCGCATTGCCACCGCAGGAATTGATCGATTCGTTAGGGTGAGTAACAACTAATCTACAACGTTAGCGTACGGTCGTTGTGCTGAGATGACAGTCGTACTTGATTGTCTATTTGCATTGCACACGTTTGTAGATCTGGAAACTCTGTATCGATTCACCAGACCCTTCTGGGGCTGGGAAACCTCGTTTGCTTGTGGAATTTATATCGAACCTCAAAAGCCATGACGCGCCTGTAAATGTTGTCAGATTCAGTCCTCAAGGTAGCCTGTGTTTGCATACAGTGCCGTTGCACTGTTTTGTTGAATGAAGAGGACGGTGTATGCGTATGTTTGAATGGTTTTAGGCGATATGCTAGCCTCTGCTGATGCGGAGTGCGTGATATTTCTGTGGAAACAGAGCGAGAACAAATCTTCGGCTCCAGACATTTTCGGCGACAGGGAAGATGGGGCCGAAAACAAGGAGGAATGGGTCGCTTTCAAGCATTTTCGGTATGTACCTAGTGCACAGAGCCAGTGGTGCGCTACACACGTGGTGAGTAATCAGTAAACCAACGGTGAGTTTGAAGTTCGAGTTTGCGTTTGGACCATTCTCACAATTGCTCCTTATCATACAGGTTCACACGGCGGTGAGTAGTTGAAACTTACGTACGGTGAATTCACGAACTTCCCTATGCTTCAATACATACTTACAGTGAATTCACCGGGAGTTTTCTCGTCACATGTGCAGGGTTTCTCGAGGTGCTTTATTTCCTTTAAAGTGCTTTGATTTGAGCACCCGACTGTAAAGTGCTTTAAAAGTGCTTTATTTTCACTGAGGGTGCTTTGAAAAAAATATTTTTACACAGGCAGCAACGCAAAGCTCTGCGGTGATGCGTTTTCTGGCGTTTCTGAGATCATTTTTCAAAAAAATTTTCGCCTTCGGCGAATTTTCACCCAATTCTCATGTGATTTGATCGTAGCCCAACGCACGCTGGCAGGCATGGCATGGTAAAATTACCTGGCGCTGGCAAGGTAAAGATTGCCTGTGCATGCACCTAAATTTTGTGGATTTTCTATGTAGGCCTATGTATGCATGTAACGTACTTGTGTGTGCCATGTAGGCTTACACATACGTAGATTGGATTCGTATATATGTATGTACTACCCTGTACGTACACAAGACCAGCGCGAATTGTTCTGCTAGACAAAATAGTACAGTACTGTAGTACATACATGGGCCATCCGTAAAGGCTGCAAGTTAGGAAACATGAAAGCCTTTAGGCATGCTCCATGGTACTACTCTTAGCAAGGTATTAGCTGATAAATTTCGTCAATTTTGGGTGCTTTAAAATTTTTCTGGGTGCTTTGAAAAATTTTGGTCCTGTCCCGAGATACCCTGCATGTGTAGCGCACTAGTGTGACGTACATATTATGTTTATGCATGTGAGCCTGTACCTACCTTTGTATCTGTAGGAATCACTACAAGGACATTTGTGACCTGTGTTGGTCTCCGGATGGCCAGCAGTTGGCTTCTGTGTCTGTAGATCGCTCACTCATTTTTTGGAACTTGACTGCAGGTGTGTCTTGCTTTGCGAAAATGACATCTATCTCTTCGCTGCTATATATACATGTTCTACACATACATGTTCATATTCCCAGCAGGTGTTGCTTGAAAAAGTGAACGTTTTGCAGGCAGCAAGCCGGAAATAACGCGAAAGCACCGCGTGTTTCCGAACGGCGTCTGCTGGGATCCGAAAGGCCAATTTTGCATCTCTCTTGGCGTGGACAAGGAGATGTGGGTGTACAGCATGAAAAGTACCGCCTCAGGAAGCAAACCAAAGACCGCGTGGAAAGTTACCAAGGCAGGGATATCCGGGGCCGGGGGCCCACTCAAGTCCGGCCAGTCTGTATGAGTGTGACCACTTATGGAATTGATGCTTGGACGTGGTTTGACACGGTGAATAATGGGTTATCTGTGCATTTTTTGTTTGTAGAATGGTGGCAAGGAGCAGCGACTCTTTCACGAGGATAGCGCTTCCTGCATGTCTTTTGTCCGACGTCCTGATTTCTCACCAGACGGAGAGTTACTGATAGTACCGGGTGAGGCCTCACCTAAGAGTGTTCATGCACCGGGTAAAATGCTAAATGTATGTATGTATATAGCCAAGTTCTTGTCGATGGTGTATGTGGATTTGTTTTTCTCAGCTGGTTGTCTTGAGATTGAGGGAGAAGCTAAGAAAGTGTCCTACGTGTTTCATCGTTCCGATCTGAAAAGGTTGGTAGCTTTGCTTTGATCTGGCCGACACTACATAATACTTTGTGCATCTGACGACTGCAGTGTCAATTTCCTTTCAGGCCCTGCTTGATTCTGCCTTGTCCAGAAGAGAAAGCCCCTGTCATGGTTCGTTGTAACCCGGTATTTTATGAGCTGGAAGAAAAGGAAGAGCGACCCCTGTTTGAGTGAGTCAGAGTCAACTGTCATGGATGTGCAGTATGTACGTAAATGCACGCTATTGCGTTTGTTTCAGCCTTCCCTATCGCTTGGTATGGGCTGTGATGAGCAACGACAGTCTCATATTGTACAACTCTCAGTCGCGCTTGCCTTTCGCTTATCTGTCCGCTTTCCATTACGCCCCGCTAACGGATATGGCGTGGTATGACACTACTGAACCTACTCAACACAGTGTACGTCTTGTCTTCTATTTTATGGACGAGTTGCGGTAACGCGATTGGGTTGGTCGATAGTGACCCTGCCCTGTGGTATTTAAATGAAAGTTTGGATCGGTGTCTGCGGGGTCGTCGACGTCATTTGTTGTCAGTTCTTCATCTTTTCACTCGCTCCTTTTCCGCTCCCAGATGATTGAACAAGGTCGACGACCCCGCAGGCACCAATCCAATCTTTCTGTTCGCTAAATACCGCGGGGTCACTATCAACCATTCCAATCGCGTTACCAACTTGTAAATATGCCGTATGGTCACAGGTCCAACGATGGTCGCTTGCTCTTCGTCACTTCATCCGAAGGATTCTGTAGCGTCGTAAGCTTCGATGAAACGGATATCGGACGTCCTTTGAAAGAGAGACCGCCCACTCCTCCAATTCCATCCGCAACTCCAACTCCTTCGAGTACGCCTCTGGTCACCCCAAGCCAGCAAAAACCCCCGACGAATGGAAGCGCCATGACCACTCCGCAGCAGAAGCAGCAGTCGGCGGTAAAGAAGAGGCCGTCTAAAACACTTGAAAACTTCTTTCTTCCTCAGAGCAGTGCAAAGAGAAAAGCGGAAGAGAAGAAGCAAGAGGAGGAGGAGAATGAGATTCAGTTCTTGGAAGCCGTGCCAGCGTAAGTTGCGAAGACTTTTGATGGTCCAACATGTACATGTAGGGTACTGGGGTGGGGTACACCCGGACACCTAATCTTTTCTGAACTTGCCGCTTCAGCAAATGATGAACAGGATAGCTCATTTGAAAGAGGAGAGTCAAGGAATCGATTGGTAGAATACTTGTCTCACTCAAGCGGCCATATGGTTGCTGAGATATACTAGGTGTCAGGGTTTACCCCACAGTACCTTACCCACCCACCCTGTTGCATCTGAACTACGGTTTCTTTCTTGTTGTAGATCAAAATCGTCGCCAGTTGCCGCTAATCGTCCAACGAATTGTGGAACAACGCCCAGTACGAAGGAGAAAGCTTCCGAATGTGAGAGCAATGTTTCGGACTCAAAGATACCTGAAACTGGACTCGATACGGCGAAGGAAGTGGCTGATGCTGCGTTATCAACTCCGGAACAACCACCTCCAAAGAAACCGAGAAGAGTACAGCTGGTAACGCTTAGTAAATAGGAGTATGGAACAATACCTAGTTTTCTACGCACTTGGGGTGTTCGAGTAATTGCATTTGCTATATTGTACGCGTGTACGTACCGTACCATTTGTTCTACGTTCAAAATTTATGCTTGTGCTATCAACCTGGTTGCTGTTACTTTCTGCATGAAGTTTGAGCTGTTATGTGTGAAGGAGTTGCTTGAACATTAGTATCACAGTTTTATTCTTCGCCTTTTCGAACGTTCATCAAATTCAAAAGAGTTCACAGTGCCCGTTCACTTTACGGTAGCACTAGCCAAAGATCTGCAGGTAATAGGCCCAGCCTCCACCTTCATCTGATTATCTCTCCACTGCGCCACTCGATTGGAAGAAGTTGTCAAATTCGCCTGAAACCCAGAACAGCCCATATTACATCAATACACACATGTAAAAAATGTACAGTATTATGCACAGTCGGTGGTCCATTGAGTAATGCGGCAGACTGCAAATCTGGTGACTTCCAGCTTTTCATTTCGCTTCAAGACCCCAATGTCTTATTCGACGATTAGTAGAAAAGAAAGTACAGCAATGTACATTACGTACCTGAATCTTCTCCCAGACTTTCTTTTTCGGGTTCAGAACATCATCAGCTGCGCCATCTTCATAGCCCTCAAACAGGACTCGCTCTCCAACTTTGCAGTTAGAGGGTGGATCCAAAAGCTCAATAGATTTCGCATCAGATCTAAAAAGAACTTGCCACCCGCGTGCGAACCTCGAGACTATTAGTCTAGTCTTTCATGCAAAAAGATTCTCAATTCCTCTCACCCATCCTCAGTTTTGGAAGCACAGAGAATCATGCCGGCTGACTCCACTCCTTTCAGTTTAGTCGCCTTCAAGTTGCATAGCAGCAGTGCCAATCGCCCTTCCAACTGCTCCTTCGATACATGAGCTGCCAATCCAGATACAACTTGTCGAGGCCCCGTGGCCTCACCCACGTCTACTTGTTGAACGTACAGCTGCTCCGGGGCCTCGGGATGCGGCCGCACATTCGTCAGTCGTCCCACGCGAATATCAAGTCTGTCCGGAGTAAATTCTGCCGCAGGACCATTTTCCTGTTGACCTTCTAAAAGCAGCGAGACAATGGGCGCATGGAATTTTACGTGCGAATGCACATATACGTCATGCAGAGTTATAGCAGAGTACGTAGGTGATGCAGCCCTATGTACAATGTATGTACATGTAGGTAGATGTACAAGAGTACGTCGGGCTATACTTTTCGCTTTGGAAGGCGGTGGATAGGCTTGGCGCGCCAGTGCAGCCAGTTCCTTGCTGGAGAATTTGCGTCGGATGGGAGTGAGAAGTCGGTTGATGAACGCTTCCACGCCCTGTTTCACATCGCCGGGGTGCAAGCGTTCAGCAGCGAACGCTTCTTCCACCTCTGCGTACGCGGAGAACGCAATTCGACCGCCGTTCTTATCGTTTCGCTCGATCACAAACTCTATAAGCATAGTCGAGTAGGAAAATTTGTCAGATGTACCAGGGAATCGAACCCTGGACCTCTCCCGTTCCAGGCTACATAGGCTTACATCTACAGCCCTGCCTGTCATAATAACGTACACATCCGTAAGATCCCCTGCCAGCCATGACATTCCCTCGCGCCTGAAGGAGGGAATAAATACGCAATAATACAGTACATGATTCAGCAAGTTACTACCCTGTCCTGTACCTTGGCCGTGAAGCATTGGAAAGACGACGTGTTTGGTGAAGGCTAGCAGGCCGTTGTCTTGGATGTTGCCCGGCTCGCAAAAGGCCTTCTTCAGCTTGCGCTTCACTGTCGCTTCGTCATCCAACAGATCAATCTTGGAATCTTCCTCGGATGCACTCATCTTTCCGCCAGTCAGACCAGGCACTGAAACATAAACCGCACACCATGAGCACATCATCCCACACAAGTGACCACCGACGAGTTGGCGGCAGTAAAGATCCCATTGAAATGGATGCGTAGCGTACTACGACATTTTATTCCGTTTTTCATCCTCCACTATTGTATCCACTCTTTTGAGAGGCCGACCACAGGCAGTCGTTATGAACTGTACGCGTAGATACGTATGCGAGTGAAAGCAAGAATGGTGCTGCCTTGCCTTACCCATTGGATTCATCAAGTGAATTCGCTTCTCATAACCCAGTTGAGGCAGATACTGCAAATACACGACGGGGTAAGAAATAAGTTTGACGTAAAACTCCACGCATAGGTATACACATATAGCTAATCAGCGAAGCGGCACCACCTTTTCCGCGTGGATGAAGATCTTTCTCTGATCCACACCACCGAACTGCGCGTCAATTCTCAATGGTTTGTCGCCTTTCTTCACTGTACGACCAAGATGCTCCTCATCCAAAGCCTACAGAAAGGCGGCATTCGTTGTCATCGCTTCTTGACTGTGCGGGCGCTTGACCATACTACTCAGGTGTGCTTTCGTCTACGTACCTGAAGGCCAGGATAAAGCAGGCCACTGATGAGCGGATGTTCCACTTGTTTCACAACTTCCGCCCCCGCTTTCTTCGCGTCGTGCTCTGTCACCAAGCTCGAAAGCCGGTACACATCAAGCGTATACTCCCTAAAGAAGCGTAGGGTACTCTGGGGTAAACCCGGACACGGGGGTAAACCCAGACACCCGGTATACCTCAGCAACCATACGACCGATTGAGACAAGTATTCTACTTCCAATCGATTCCTTGAACTCTCCTCTTTCAAATGAGCCACTATGTTCGTCACTTGCTGAAGCGGTAAGTTCAGAAAAGCTTAGGTGTCCGGGTTTACCCCACAGCACCCTACATGATGTGTACACTGCACTGTACTGCACAGCACGCACAACCGAACGATAAGTAACTATAGAAGAAGATTGGTACAAGAACGCGCCCTACTTCGACAGTTC
This sequence comes from Epsilonema sp. ZAB3_2, assembly GCA_030247985.1. Taxonomy (NCBI): domain Eukaryota; kingdom Metazoa; phylum Nematoda; class Chromadorea; order Desmodorida; family Epsilonematidae; genus Epsilonema; species Epsilonema sp. ZAB3_2. The sequence goes on from JASAMW010007168.1 coordinate 11,322, forward strand.
AAAGTCCGTGCCCCGAACGAAGTTCAGTTTCTCTATGGACACTCCAACTGTTTCGAGCATGGCGGTTAATATTTCTTTGTAGTAGTCAGTGCGTTTGCTGAGCAATTCCCAAGGCGCCTTCATGTTATCCAAATAAGCATGGAGATCAGCCAGTAAAATAATCACCTGTCACACAACTGACACATATCACACAAAACGCAAACCAAAAAGCGTCACTACAAGGCTGATGCAATACAGGGTGTATCAGAATTTACTCGCCGGATGTTTGTGCTTATATCTCCCCACCGGAGTGTCACATTCAAATGCGGTTTTTTGCGTTGAATAGCCAAGGCTTCAACGTTGATGCAGTCAAAATTTCAGCTTTCTAGGCCAATAGGAAGCGGCTCAAACAGCTCGATTTGCAAAGCGTCAATTTTCACACATTTTTTCAGGCGGCCAGGTACAGATCGGCTCCGGTTTTTCTCTCCCCAGTTTACCTAACCCAGTTCTCTCCTTAGTTTTCCTTCCGCAGTATTCCCCTCCCCAGTTTTTATCTGGAGCACAAGTTTCGGTAGAGTTTTCCATCTCCATGCACTTCTCTTGCAGATTCGAACTTAGCAAACAGTGTTACAGCCAAAATTCGGTCATCCAAGCTTTTCCTTGGGACGCTGATGCCATGGTGATAAAACTGAAGTCTATCTTCGACAAGACTGCTCAAAAATACATAAAAGTTAGAGTGGAATGGTGAACAGACTTGAAAGAGCGAGAAAAAAGCGAAAATGCAAATCCGTTGCCCCGCCTCAGTGCCCTGCCTCCGTTTTGCGCCGAAAAAGGCGCCGCAACTTTGACCGCTTACAGCGCCATGACAATGCAACCTAGGAAGCTAAAATTTTGGCGGCATCAACGGTGAAGCCTTGGCTACTCAACGCAAAAAACCGCATTCGAATTTGACACTCCGGTGGGGAGATACAAGCACAAACATCCGGCGAGTAAATTCTGATACACCCTGTACATACTCAACTATGTACAGTACATACTTCGCAGCCAGCTTTGAGAAAATCCGCGATCTTTGATATGGGCACAAAATAGGCTACATGAGGTTTCCCAGTTGTGGCAGTTCCCCAATATAGACACAGATTTCGCTCCTTCAATATTTCTTTCAGTTTATCTTCCCCCAGAACCTCCTGCAAACACACAACAAGCCAACAGTGAACACTTCAGTGTGTACATACGTAACGTTATCCATGTACGTACAACAGAACAATGCACGGATGCAAGTATCGCTACCTGGAGGTTTCGCGTGATCAACTGAAATTTCTCTTCCGGCGACAGAGCCATGCTTGTCCTGGTTGCATCAATTTCGTCAAATGGATTTTCTACCTCCCATGTTTCTTTACTTCCGGGTTTCGCATCGCACTAATGAAAAGACGAATACGAATCGAATGCGCTATTATAACGAGTACGCACACTGTTATAACGTGACATTACACATCAAGGACATTACACATCATCGGTTGATCCTTAAACACCGCTGTGGTTACGGTATTTACAAGTAAAAGTAGGAACAGTAAATGTAAAAATACCGTATCTAACAAAAAGAAAATGGTTTGTACATATGTGTGGGCGGAGGCCGATTTTTACGTCTAGCCCAAGAGTCACCACTTACTTCTACATTTCCATGTACTCCTATGCAAAAATTTTCTAGGAGTACGTGAATCACCGTTTTATGGCGCGTTCACCAGACATCCGTACGGACGTACGTCCGACGTATCTACATACAAGAAGCATGTACTCCTAGATCTAGATCGTCAGACGTATCATAGACACTAGAATTGGGGAGGACGACCGCCTCCACAACACAAAGTGTCCAACCTGGTCTGACAATGCACTTCCAATAATAGTGGCAAAATTGACTCAGGGTGGACAGTTTTCTATTCACATATGAACTACACATATCAACTTACTCTAAAATCCTAAAAACATGCATAGCAGTCACATGGGTTCCATTCAATGACAAAGAACATGTGAAATACAATACATATCAAATGTCCATATTCAATAGATAAGTTGTCTTTTCTGACTTTTGAGCTTCAAAACATAGTTATGATAGGAATATGACCCTTTTCCACATGCTGTTCATCTTCAACAAATGATGCCAAGAGTATCACCTTGTTCTTGGCCATGCTGTTGAACAGTTTTGAGAGCAGTCTAACTGCAAAATTGTGCCCATTACCACAGTACAGTTTGTTGACAGAGGTTTCTTCCAACAGGCCATATTCCTGCAGCAGCTGGCAAATAACCAGCTCAATATTGGCTTCTGAATCCATGGTGCATGAAGACTGCTTGCTTCTCCACTGTTGTTGTGATGGCAGTCAATGAATCCCAGGAGTGCAGCCCAATGCCATGCCATGGGCCAGAGGACAGTTTGATTTGATGAGTCCACCACAATTTACCTGCAACAAAAATGCATCAAGTTGCATCCATAAGGCTGCCAAATAGTTCCTTGGCAACAGCATAGGCTACTAAAGTCTGTTTAGCTGCTATACAGTCTAACTAACCAACAGTTTGCAATGAAACTCTTTCACAGTTTGCATGTACAGGGTTTAGCAGCAAAATAGGAGCACAGTCATGAAGCATGGAGAGAAGTTCATATTTGCTTTTCTATTTTATACATGACTTGAGTTTGTTGCGAAATAAGTTGCAACGGGGATAGTGTGAAGTGTGAGCCGTTGTGAAAGTGCAACCAGCTCTGATTATAGTTAGGAGCAAAAGGGGTAAAGCATAAACACGAATAGCAATAATATAGGCAGAAATTGAATCACTCTCCTATGTTCTAGACAAAACACAATCATGAGCTTTTGATGTAGTATGAATCAACTAAATCTCGTGGAATCCACGACATTCCCAGCCTGAAAAGTTAGACAGTGGTCACTGGTCTGCGAAGTGAAATTGGTAATCTTCTGCTAAATAGGCATAGATGGAATTGACAGGTGTTGGCGATTTATTGGCTGGTTCCAAAGAAATGGCAGTAATTGTTGTATTCTCCTTGTTCACTGCATGATGGGGCATAGTAGTGCTTGCATGTTGATGCTGAACAGTGTTTGGTGTCTTTATAGTTGAGGTCTTCTTCCTTGGAGCAAGTCTTTCTTTTTGCAGTGGAAAACCAAGTAGTTCAGCAAATGCTTTCAAGATAGGGTAGGCCTTGTTTTGAGAACAAAACTGAAACGGCCTTTGTTGATTCGGCAAACTTCTCCTGTCAGGCTCCTTGCAGAGAAGTCGATGATGTCCCATTGTTCCGCAGTTGTAACAGATTCTTG
>JASAMW010007169.1:0-26552 GCA_030247985.1 Epsilonema sp. ZAB3_2
GCTAATTTTTGCTTTCTTTTATAATTATGTATGTTACTTGAATAACTAAAAACTATGTGAATCAGGCATATTGGAAACGAGCATGTAGAAATTGTTTCCAATCGATAGATCTTGCTTAGACGAATCTAATGGTATGTCACAAGCCTACAAGTCATAAACTTTGGAAAAATAGCACTTTTTTGCAACTTTCATCTATGTGAATGCATTTTTACTATGTGAATCAGGCATGAGCTTGTCGCAGTGGCCAGCAATCGATAGATCCTTTGAGGACTAATCGAATTGTATGCTAAATGTGGCCTCTACAGTGCGGCAGGCACTCATTTCAACTGTCTGTCAGCTGCCTTAAGTATTGCTAGAGCCAAACATAAAAACGGCCAACTTTGATAGCTCATAACTCGAGAACCAAAGCGAATTTTAAAAATCTAAAAAAGTCGTATCGAGAATAGAGTGAGATCTATCTTTAGGTATACTTACCACTCAGATCCGAAAAAAATCCAGGGAGGAGTATGCGTGGGAACTTTGCAACTATTTTTACCACAAAATCGCAATTTTAAGGGTGTCAGAGGCCTTAAACGCAAAAAGTGCTCGGACCACTTTGCCAAGATCTTTACATTTTCCATCTTTTAAAAAAAAACCGAGCTCGATCCCTCGACTCGTTGAAAAGTTATGGAGGTCACAAGTTTTCAGTACATAAAAGCGTGACATCATTCAAAAATAGGTTTTTCGCCGTAGCGCCCTAACCAGTGGGCCTATCGAGCTGAAATTTTGCCTGCAGATACGTACCCATAGGGGGCATCTTCATGCAAAATTTCAGCTCAATCCGCCTGTTGGCTCCGGAGTTATGGGCAAATGTGTGTTTCCATTTCCGTCACTCCTATTTACACATGACTAAGTAAGGTGGGACGCGGCGGAGCTTCGTTCGTGAGCCTCTCGAGGTTCCGCTGGCGCGTCTACCTTGATAATACGCAACACATCAAGTAGGCTATGTGGGTACATATGCACGTACAGTATGTACAGTACATACATAATAAAAGCAGGTGTACCAATACAAATACATACAAGTTACCGTATGTTATGTACACGTACATAGTATGTATGTATTTTACCACATTGTGTAGGATTCATTGATGCTTATGGTGCTTCACGGTACATAAACACATATGTACGTACCATGTTCATATCAATGCCGTTGGTGTAGGTCCAAGCGTGCTGAAAGTACTCCTCCAGCCTCTGCTTGAGAGGATTTGGAATTTGGTGGAAGCGAATGAATTCCCGTAACCTCGACATCTCCTGATGATACCGCGCAGTGCCCGAGTACAGCCTCTGAATGATTGCGGACACATTGCCGAACACGCTCGCGTACATCAGTGCTGAAAAGCGCAACACCGCAACATCATCTGGTACAATGGCAATGACATTCTATCACGATACAGCAGCCATGTGTCAATCAGGCCCCCACCCAATCATTTCTTCAAGCACAGGACAGACAACATGCATGTACTGTGCACATAAATTCTTGTACAGGGTGCAACATAGAGTACGTACAGTTGGACTTAGAACAATAGTTGGAGGCTACTCCGTGTCTGTACATAAAGTGGCAGGCATCACAACAGTGTTACGCTGATGAAGAGAAACTAAAATATGCATAATAAAAATTACCGATACTCAAGGTGAACAACAGACAGGTAGTGTACTGATACTTGTGCGTTACGTAACAATAGTTCTATGGCAAGCTCTAGCCTTTTAGCTACGGTACGGTTGTGTAGAAATGAATGCCAGAAGCGGTACATTTAAACACGAGGTGCGCACTTTGAGACTGGCACAAGGTTGACTCTTGAGGTTCCAGGTTCCAATATCCAATCGTGCACTGCAAGGGAAAATTAGCACAAATGGCAACGCAGGCGAGACGAGAGGAATTATTGTGCCATATTTGGTGACTATGCATGTGACCACGAACAGTTCGTATACGTTTGTACGTCACACACAATAGTATCGGTGTCACAACGTGCGACAGAAGATGCAAGCTAAGTGCTAAAATGAATATTCACATAGCGGCGGCATACATACGGCATCGCTGCGTGAGTGGAATAACGTCGTGTAGAGTAGATAGATACACGTAGTGTAGTACACATATCGACGACGGCTACGTGCGCTATTTTACGCATACATACGTACGATATGTGAGACGACCGTGCAGGTGCGGAAAGACTTAACCAGCTCCGATATGCCCTGGCCCGCTCAGCCCGCGGGCCGCCCTCGGGCCACCCGGAATTGAAAGGAAGCGCCGGCAGAAACAGGAAAAAAATTATTCATTCGATTGACGTTTCAGGCTGCCCGGGGGCGGCCCGCGGGCTGAGCGGGCCAGGGCATATCGGAGCTGGTTAATAGTACCTATTGACTAGTTGGGCTTAAAATTTCTGGGTGGTCGCGAGCTGACCCCTTTTCTGACCCGCGAGCTGACCCCGAAGTCCCGAACTAAAAAAACCCAAGAGAAGTAGGTCGCGATCACCCAGAAAAATATTCAGCGCAACCAGTGAATAAATTACGAGGCAACGACGGACGCACGTAGGTAGGTACATACATACATACATACATACATACATACATATATACATACATACATACAGAGTACAGACGACGACTGGACTTACAGCCAAGCAACATTATGCAAATGGTAAAGATTTTCTCCGAGTCAGTGGTGGCGGAGATGTTTCCGAAGCCGACTGAGGTGAGGCTTGAGAAGGTGAAGTAAAGGGCGGTGACGTAGCGAGAACGCAGCGACGGACCGCCACTCACATTCCCCGCTGCCGCTTCCCCCGCATCGTACGGCATCCGCGTCTGTTTCGCTGCAAACATCCTCAATGTATGAAGCTGAGTGAGGCACATAGAGAACAGAGCATCAAAGCATCGATTAGAACAGTAGTATTCAAGACAGACAGAATGGTGATTTCGTACACAGTTCAAAGAACGCACGCCCAAGTACGTACACGCTTAACGAACAAAGCGCAAGTCAAGAGTCAAACCCGAGCAGAGGTTACGCAAACAACGCAATAAGCAGTGCGTGGCCAGTGAAGAGTGAATTTATTAGTACACACGGTGCATGTGAAATTAAGTGGTGTTGACGGACGACCGACAAAACGACGACGAGCAGATCAGCGGATCAGAAGAGGACGACATGACGTGGTCAGAACAAGCCCATACACATGTACAACCGGTGCGTGATCAAAGTGCGTGCCGTGCCCATCAGTGCGACACACATTGCAGGGTGTAAGAGACGACAAAGCAAAGTGGATGGCCCATTCACATCGAAGACATGCGCTGAACGTACGCTCGGCGTGACCATGGCTCGACTCGACTCGACGCGCAAATCGCATGGACGGCCATGGATGCACATCGGAGGCACGCCGAGCGCATTCTATTCCAATGTGAATGAGTCATTAGAGAGCGAAAATATGTAGAAGAAACGACCGTACTAGATGAGGGAGAAACTCAAGAGTGCGAAAACTGATTAGTAGTACTGTAAAGAGTTATGGAGACAAGTGTGTGGGAGGGGGAATTCATTCGCGTGTGTGTCTGCCCCAGTGTCTTACGTCATAAAAGAGGTGGTCGATCGGTTGAACTTTTACCTGTGAACGTTTTCATGCAACCAAAAGCACAGGAAGAAGACCGATACCTTTCTTGCAACGTAAGACACATTATGCGTGAAAAAGATGTGAAAACTCGTGAACTGAAGATTAAAACTGATACCCACCTTCAAACGACGCCGGCCCAAATAATGATCATGCCAAAACCGTTACTTTTTTCACAGCGGCGTCATCTTTCTTCATCACAATAAGCGTCTCCTCCCTCATTCCAAAAGCCGTATTTTCACGCCTCCGAAAAAGAGGACTTCTACGTTTAAGCTACTGTTCAAAAATATTATGCAAACGAAAGAGTTTTTCAGAAAGAAGCGACCTCGCGGTATTCATTTAGTGAAAGTATGGAGATCGGTGCCTGCGGGGTCGTCGACGTCTTGTTGCCAATCGCCAGGTGAATAAACAACGTTGACATCCCCGTCGACACCGATCTAAACTTTCACCAAATACCGCGGGCTCGTTTATCGACCAACCCTGACCCATTTAGATGGGTGGGTGGGTATCAGTGTTAAAACTATGTATGTGAGGGTTTGTGTGGGATTTTAACTCCTCCCGGGATTCAAAGTCTCTGTGGTCAACTGGTTGCCCAACCGACGCCAACCGATATATGCAGGAGTTGCGCAACCGACGCCAACCAACATAGGGGAGTTGCGTAACCTATGCCAACCATTGTCATGGTTCATTCAATCCTTCCTCAGTACATGCATGTACTGTACGTAGAATAATCAATACATTTGGTATGTACGTTCGCTCATACAGTGACGCATGCAATTTTTTGTGCTCATACATGGTTGACCCACCATCCTGTACGAAAACTAATGGATACGAAACAGGCGACCCCCTCCCAGTACGAAATTTAAAAGAGTACGAAAATTTCTGGATTTACAGTATTGGTTGGCATTGGTTGCGCAACTCCTCCTTATGTCGGTTGTCAACGGTTGCATAACCAGTTGGCTACTGAGACTTTGAAGATGGGGAGGAGTGTGTCAAGTGTGTGTATATGAACTCACAGCCGAGTATCATCATGACGATGGTGAATATTTTCTCGGAGTCCGTGGTGGCGGAGACGTTTCCGAATCCGATGCTGGTGATGGTGCTGAGGGTGAAGTAGAGGGCAGTCACGTAGCGCGAGCGCAGCGAAGGACCGCCCACCGTGCTCGAGTTACTGTACGGAGTGTGCAAATGCTTGGCTGCAAACACCACTCCACTTCACACTTCAACCTCTTGCACTGGGAACTACTACTAAGAATTCATAAAAGTATCCTTGCAAGTCTGAGTTAACAAATACCGCGACATGGCGTCATTGTTAGCAACAAATTGTTGCCCGTTTATGTAGATGTTGTCAGTTTGTTGTCAGCTTGTTGACGAACGGATAACAAACCGACAACACCCATATATAAACGGACAACAAACCGACAACAGCTGAACGACTCGTTGCCAACAATAACGCCAGGTCGCGGTATGTGGTAACGGAGTTCCCATCTACCCATCATCTACTATACGGATTCCTGTATTACTTAGATTAGAGCAAAGCCTTGCAGGATTGACAATGATACCTTATGAATTCTTGCTGCTACCGTAGTACTGCACTAGTATGTATTACTAAATACCTGCGATAGAGTAATAAAAGAAAAAAATCGCCTTCACCGCAATAACCACTGCATGATGGATCGCTAGTCAGGGTTGTCAGATAATTTGGGGCTGGGAAACACGGGCTACCATAGACGTTATAATTGTAAACATCGACTATTTTTTTAATACAATCATACGTGAAATCGGTGTTTCTTTCAGCAAATGCAGTTCAATCCATCCCTTAGCGGAAAGAATAATTCACAATACCACGATTATATCATATCACATCACTGTTTAGATCGCTCGCCCATTCTTTTCCCAGTCCCAAATAATTCCGTTACTGGGTCTTTCTGTATGAAATCAACAAATTTTTTGAACAAATTGTCCACTACCATCTCCGATTTTTTTGAGCTTTGGCTCACTGAAAGTAGTATATTGGATGATGCAATGACCAAAATTTCAGCCCCTAACTCCCAGCGGTTCCTGAAATATGACCCCTCCAAAGTTGGGGTTCGGAGCCACTCGGACCGTAAACGGGTGATCTTTGAGCTCAGTTATCTCAGCTTCCTATGCAGGGAATGGTAGCTTGTGACATACCATTTGAAAGCTCTTGATCTGCTCTAGCTTTGTGGTCTTACTTCAAAAAGATCTATCTGTAACTCATTTTGAGTTATTTGCATTTACGGATTCTAATATCAGTTTTCTCAAATACCCCATCTGAAATGTTGATTTTTGAGTCAATTTTTGGCATTAGCACACCTTGTTTACCCTATGTAGCAAGTTTTGTTTTGTATATCGCACCATAAGCTACAGAAATGGCCAAAAATGACCAAATTCTTCTCGCGGCCGTGCTAGTTTCAGTTGCTGTACGATGAAATCTTACATACATGAAATATTTTCTTTTGTTGTATGTTCTGAAAGTGGTAAATTTCATCATTTGAGCGCTCTATTTGTTTCAGTTTTTAGTGCCATATGGGGAACTCATTTAAATACATATTTTTTCAACACCACACATTGGCGTATCAACCAACATTCCACAGTATACTGTTATCACTTGTACATGTTCATTACTCAATCAAGCTTCATGTTCATTCACTTTCACAATCCTGCTAGAGCATATTTTAATTAGAGCACTCAAATGATGAAATTACCACTTCCAGAACATTTGACAAAAGAAAATATTTCTCATGTGTGAACATACATGAAGATTTCATCATAAAGCAACTGAAACTAGCACGGCCGCGAGAAGAATTTTGGTCATTTTTGGCAATTTCTGTGGCTTATGGTGCGATATACAAAACAAAACTTTGTACATAGAGTAAACAAGGTGCGCTGATGCCAAAAATTTACTCAAAAATCAACATTTCAGATGGGGTATTTGAGAAAACGGATATTGGAATTTAGAAATGCAAATAACTCAAAATGGGTTACAGATGGAGTTTTTTGCAGTAGGACCACAAAGATAGAGCAGATCAAGAGCTTTCGAATGGTATGTCACAAGCTACCATTCCCTGCATAGGGAGCTGAGATAACTGAGCTCAAAGATCACCCGCTTACGGTCCGAGTGGCTCCGAACCCCAACTTTGGAGGGGTCATATTTCAGGAACCGCTGGGAGTTAGGGGCTGAAATTTTGGTTATTGCATCATCCTATATACTACTTTCAGTGAGCCAAATATCATCAAAATCGGAGATGGTAGTGGACAATGCATTTGTTGCTTTCACAAAGAAAGACCCTAACTCTAAATCTGTCTGTCGACGTTTTACGTCCATGTACAGCATACTTATGTATACGTACGTATTACGTAATTCGCGCGCATTATTCCAAAAGACATCGCTGCAAAGCAAACCATACTGAGAAACCCTGAAACCTACGCATACTCGTCTCGCGCACTTTTTCCTGTATGCTTATAGAAAATCGCTGAAAATGCACCACCAAAACAAGTATAATATCGAAGAGAGAAGCAGGGTGAAGGAGTGTGTACCGAGTTGGTGGAGCCAGGTGATGTTTTTGTAGGGTAGTTCCGCGGAGCCGATGGCGTACCAGATGCAGGCGAGCCAGTGGGCGATGAGGGCGAAGGTGGCCATCAGCAGGAGCAGCACCGCCGCCCCGTACTCCGAGTAGCGGTCCAGCTTCCGCGCCACACGCACCAGTCGCAGCAGCCGCGCCGTCTTCAGCAGACCGATCAACGTCGTCGTCTACCACACAACAACACAATAGCAGGGGTAAGATAGCCGACAAAGAAATCTGAGCCGACAAAAGCCTGAGGCGCAAAATGCCAAATCCACCTCTTTGCCTGCCACCTTCCGGCACCTCTTCATATCTATCTACCATACAGTAATAGATTTTGCGCCTCTGGCAGCTGAATTTTGGGGCGCAAATGGAAAACTGGGGCGGAAATACGCCTCAAGTTACAACCTACCTTACCTACCCCCCAGAAGATATTACGCCACGTCACGTCCGTCCGTAACATACAATACAGTCACGTACTGTAAATCCTCATTTACAGCCCCGTCCTGGAGCAAATAAAATGTGATAAAAAGCTGCTGACTGATCACTGGGACTTTCACGTATTCGAATTTGCAAAATTATCCATCTCCAAGGGGCTCACACAAGGAGAGACTAGAGACTATCTTATTCTAAAGGGCTCTACACCACGAACGATTACACTAGTACGAAGCAATGTGCGCACGGCGCAGACGTACGTAAGAGTGACCACAGCTGTGCCTACTGTATGCAGCTGAGCTCGAGTCTCAGCTCAGTGTGGCCTATTTAAAATTAGTATTCCTTTCGTTCTAGCTGACCTTTATACCGAAGAGGTACCACAATCAATGACCACAATAAATTATCATGTAAATGTCATACTAAATATACACAGTTGTACTGCACGTATGCACGCACGAGTTTATGTGTACAGTACTACTAACTGTACGTTACGTTACCTCGTCGCTTTGCGTGTTGTAGAGTAGGAGATCGAAGGGGACGGCGGCGACCATGTCGATGAGGAACCAGCCCTTGAAGTAGTGAATGGCTATTTTGCCCGGGTGCGACACCACCTCGTCGTTCTCGTTCACGTAGGTCGTGCGAAAGTTTATGATAATATCCACGATGAACATTATGTCCACGATGAGGTCCACAATCTCCAGCGGCTGCTGATACCGACCCGCTTGAGCACCAGAACCACTCGTCTTCATACTCTCCTACAGTACATAGTATGTACATTAGCGGTAACACATGCCAACCGGGAAACTTATGCCAGAATAATGAACAAAGATGTTGGGGTGGCACATGTATGCTTGTATACATGCGTAAGCGTGGTGACTGGGGACGTGAATTGGTTTTATGTGACTACTGTACCGTACGTGAACAACGTGAAAAGGCGACGTGAATTTATTCCTGGAAGTTCGCCTTATCTCTGCGCATGCGACGGATCGCTTGAGCTTGAGGAGACTGGTTTGAATTTTTTGAACATGCCAACGGAAAATTTATTACTGAGTAGGTACGTTTGGCTACAACGCATCTGAGGCCAGTCTCCAGGAACTCGAGAGGTTCAGGGTTCGATTCCCTGGCACATCTGGCAAATTTTCCTTCTCGACTTAGTCACGTTCTTGGAATGCAAAGCGAGAATTAGCCAATGTCCCTGGGCCAGCACATTTGGTCATAGAGTTCAGCACTGTGGCCGAGGGTAGCGGGTTCGATTCGATTCCCGTTCGGTCCGATTCCCCTCTTTGGGTGGGGCCTCACTCCGGCTGTCGTCATACTCTTAGGTACGTAGTCCCAAGAATGACACCTGACACATATGCCATGGCGCAGGTATGACGTCAATCACATGTTTCGAGTTAAATCGGAAAAGACTACGCACAATGCAGCAGGTGTCAGATTTTTCCAATTAGGTTATCGCAGCACACATAACATAGCCGCTGACACACTAAAGTATTTTTTTTAAAATGTATTCAAATTGTAAAATTGTATTAAATGTTATGTGTATTAAAATAGCTGGATAGATAGCGGGGTGGTGGTTGAAAAGTAACAGCAAAACTACCACAGTAAACTATCAGCAGTAGAATAAAATGTACAAGTGTGCGCGCGGTACTTTTCTACCAGGTGGTAACTACAGTATGTACGAGGTAAACTAATAAGTACAGGTAATTAATTACCAGGTAACTATTAAGTAACAGGTAATTACCTGGTAACTAACATGTACCAGGTAATTATTACCAGGTGGTAACTTCCTAACTAACTACTATACTACCACGCTAACTATCAGCTCAGTGTGCGAGCGGCCTATATGTACATAAGTGTACTATTACCTCCTTGAGCAGGAATGCGGCGACGTAAGGTGTGAATATGGCTGTGTACATGACGAGGATGAGTATGATCCAGTCCCAGACGGCCTTGAACGGCGAATAGTGCAGGATGGTGCAGTGGTGTATGCGCGTCGGCTGCAGCTTGTAGTCCGGCAGCACATCAGCACCCAACGACAGAACCTGCACACAATATATCACTTGTCACCCTATACATACCGCATTGTACGCAAACCTTGTACATAGGTACGTACATTGGGTACTATGCGGTGGTAAACCCGAACATGGGAAAATCCGGCCACCTAAAGCTTCAGGGCTGCATATCTCAACAACCGGTGGACTGACTGAGACAAACATAATATGATATCCATCGATTCCGTGAACTCTCCTCTTTCAAACGGCTCATCACTTGCTGAAACAGAAAAGTTCACTAGAGCTTAGGTGGCCGAGTTTACCCCATGGTCGGGTTTACCCCACAGTACCCTAACCTAGACTGCGAATGTAACAACTGCATCCTACGTATACTGCAGTACATACACATACATACCGTATTCTTTCTTTAAAAAATCATATCCACAGGAAAAAATTTGGCTGTGAATAAAAACCTAGTGCACACACAACATTTCATCAAAATTTTGGTGCATACTCTTGACTGCTCCTATGTACATACGTATGCCCCCACCCATCTGTTGGTCCCTGAATACCAGCCCACTGAAGTGAGTATTGTGCACGTCAAAAAGCCTCTTGCAAAGCAGATAAGCCAGCGAAAAGCCAGCAGAGCAAAATGGCTCTTGTCATCCGTCGGCTTCTGTTTTATGTGTGTTTCTCCCTCTAGCACATATCCATACCTTCATACGTACATACATACAGACAGATCGTATGAGATGCGTATTTCATGTATTCGAACAAGCTGAAAAGCAGCCAAAATCGTAAATTTGTCTAGTGATTCTGACTCGTCGGCATACGTACTGTATATATCCTATGCATTGTGAGCCCGGCGCACTGTTATATCATATCAGCATTGCCGTTTTTTAGGACCGACCGCTTGCTTGCGCTGTATAGATTTCCAGAGCCAGGTTTAATGTCTTTCCTCCCAACTAACATTATCAATCAAAGGGACGAGAGAGCAGCGCCGCCCTTCCATACAGCTTCTTGGTTTAACAGCTGACAAAGCCCACATCGGAGCGCCGGTGCCTTCGGTTGAAAAGCCAATTGCACGAACATGTAGGCCTATATTGCTTATTTGCTTGCGTAAGTCAGGTACGTAGTACAGTTACCTCCAGTTTAGAAATACGTCAGGGCACTGTGCACATGCACACTCATTTACAGTGCATTGCATGCCACTCACTGGAGCCTCACAACGACCAGACAGGAGACGAAAAGTAGGACAAAGCTAATACACAACCTGCGCGCCCACCTTTCAACCCTGACAAAACGGCGCCTTCAAATTACGCTAACACTCCATTCTATGAACAACCGTAACACAGAACTATAGCAAATGACAGGCACAGACACACGTACGGTAACAATTGCGTAACTAACTAAACTAGTAGGTACCTTATGCGCAGTAGCCGCCGGTCTAACGACAGCGGCGGTGGCATTTTGATGGTTATTGGCATTGCGCTCATTATGTCGAAGTAGGCGGCGATTAGCAGATGTCATTAGCCTTAGCCCGTCAATTCTTCAGCATTCAAAGCTAATCGCTACATTAGTATTTCCGCCGTTAATATCTAAGCCAACGTCAACACCATCGCACCAAAAACTCGATGAAGCACCGGCCCCTCCAAAAGCTTCTGCTAGTTATTTCTCAGTCGCACAGGGTTACCAACCGCTCCTTTCTATTCAGGGCCACGAGTGCTACAGCAAGCTACAGTAGTGCAACGTAGGGCTCGTAGTAGTAACGTCACGCATGTACATATGTAGGTACCTACGTATGGACTACGTAAATGGCTGATTTCTGATAGAAGGCAGAGAATGGTAAGGCAGCTGAAGAGAATTCCCTGGAGGCAGACACACCAACACCCAGGCTCTCCTTCAATTCCATTTCGAAAATCATCATTCCGTCACGTACTATATATACGTACGTACTATGTACTGGCAGTCGGCTTCACAGAAAAGAGAGCCCGAAACAAATTTGTAGAACAGACGCTGGCGAACCGGAAAACTATACAATCCACCGAGTGCACGCAATACAATACAGTATACATAGGTACGTAGAACCAAGTTGCGTCGATACGAATAAGTAGTACATAGGTAGGTAGGGATACGTAGTAGTTCCCTCATACTTTTCATAATCCAACCTGCAGGCCACCACACCGCAATTCAACACGGTGTTGCGGAATAAAATTGAAGGAGACAAAACATGATGAACAAACCGGCGAAGGTGCGTTTCGAGGACACACAGACGAATTGCTCGATAATTTGCAAGCATACGAAAAATACAGGAAGAGCTTCGAATTTCCAGCAGCCGTGATCGATAAGCCGAAAAAAGCACAAAAGGACGGCAGAGGGGCAAGGCTAAGGTAACTAAGCTAACAGTCCTGTGTATTCTACACACTTCGCGATGGTGAAAAAGACTCGAACCACCATGGATGGTATGTACGTGGCATATTACTTTGCGAGGTACCTAAACCTCCGCCCCCTTTTAAAATTCTGGAATTATCTGTCTCGGCAGTTGCTGCAAGAAAAGTGCAGCTGGAATCATCGGGCAATTAGATCCGTTCAAGATTACGCCGCCGATTACGTAAGATAAACCAAGCCCGAAAGCGAAGAAAGAAAGCGCAAAAACAAACGGCAGCTATGTATACGCGCCCTCTGGCAGTGAAAAACACTCAAACGCAGGAAATGCCCTCTCATCACACTCTACAATAACCTAGGTTGCTCACCTGTGTATACCGTCCTTACGTACAATGCAATCTTATGCAATCCTCGTGCGTTGTGCATGTACAGTACTGCACATTTACCAGAACATGGACGAAGAGCAATCCGTCAACATTCAAAAGTACGAACAGTATGGCCTGTACGTACCTACAGTGCATAATGCACTCCTACCCTTATTGTACCTTCATCGATGACAGAGATGCTACGTGTGCACTGAAACGCTCTTTCTATCTGTAGGCACAGTAAGGTATGTACTACATACTTACATTTAAGCCGGCGCCGGGTTTTCGCTTTCCCGGCACCAGCTTAAAGGAGAAGGTGCGAGGAGGAATGCCGGAAACGGGAGACGAAGAGCGGGATATTCGAGAGGCAGCCGCAGAAGCCAACGCGAACTTCCTTCGCGCAGGAAACGCAGCAGCAGCAGCAGACGCAGCCATGCGAACGGAGGCGGCTCGACGACGCATGCGGTACCGTCGCGCTTGCATCCTGCGTCCCTGCTTGCTTACACTTTGTACTGTAATGACTCGTGCATAACCCTGGGGGTAGGTACGTGGTAACTTGGTTGAGGCTCTTTTTCCGCCCCAAAATTCAGCTGCTAGAGGCGCAAAATAACTGTTATGTAGATATGAATACATGCCAGAGTCTCTGGCAACCAGGCAAATCTGGTCTTTTACGCCTCATGTTTTTGTTGGCTACCTACCGATAACCCCCTCCCGTGTATTGTTGCTTTCACACCGGAGCAACAAACCGTACAGGTGCGTGTATGTACATACATACTCTGTACGAGTACAAAAATTCTTGCCCTAAACAAGGCTGCAAAAATGGTCAAATCTTGAAAAGAACTTCTCCGCTTCCCTCCATCAAGCATACAGTAATCTACTATTCGGACACTTAGTGATCGCTCAAACTCAATCTTGAACGATATCTCACATTTTCGACGTAAAACGCCGACTACATATTGGACAAAGGTGTGATACACGAATCACTACAGTACCACCGCACAGTTGCACAGGCGAACAGCGAGAAGATAAAATCAGCCCGTATGTAGGTGACACCGGATATCAGGGTGAGTCGACGAGGCAAGGTATGTAAGGTACACTAGCTAGGCTGGATGAAAAAGTAAGTAGCTACTATTAAGTAGACAGCTGCACGCGATGATGTGTACAAAGAAAAGGTGTGAATTTGTCGACAGAAAAGAGTTACAGCTTCATCATTGCATTGGCGAGGAAATAAGCAACACACAGTTGCAGACAAAGTAAGATGAAACAGCAAGACTGAATTCACTTCACTCACAGCTCTCATACATACACAAGAAGTAAAACACTGGATAAATACGACGCCCGGTACATATTGCAATATTATGCGTCCTATTTCTTCATATCGCATTGCTACATAGAAATCCATATACCTACAATACACAAGGCGCAGTGTGTTTCATTCGCTCACGCCTTTGATTCCGAGGCAATCAGGCGTTCCGTCCTGTCCTCTGATAACGTGCAACTGACACCTTACAATATGGAGACAGCGGCATTATCCGCAATACGTGATAATTCCAACAGTGAGTTATACGCACATACAATACGTACATTATGGAATTTACTGAGTAGGTTATGCACAGTACATACATATTGTACAAGAACTGAGAACGCGAAGGAGCGAGACACTCTGGCACAATCACGCAATATGCACCTTCTCGGTTCGGTAGTCGGTAGCACGGGAATAATTCTCTCCGCGCTCAAAAACGCACGAGAAGCTCTCATTTAGTTATTTTTCTTTAAAACTCACGCCCTCACATCCAGCAGGTACATACATACACCTAAGCCTTCACCAAAACACCGTGGGCATTCGTATTTTGGCTCTTGAAGCCGTGTACGTCTTCAGCCGTACCAATACAGCTACTACACCAATGAACCAACACAAAACAGCAGAGGGTTCGACCATTGCGGCGTTGTCCATTGTATTTTCGTGATAGTTCGTCCTAACGTCGACCTATTGGTATGGTGGGTTCGAAATTGTCGCGCGTTTTGCGAAAGAAAATGACTGACTGACTGACCTTCAGTAACTAAAACGCATACCCTACATTTTTGATCATAGCGGTAATCGCCTGATCCACAATAATACAGGGCTTTGATTGGCCAAAAAGTTCCAAATTATTGGCATAATTGACCCAAAAATTTAGAGATTGGAAAATTTCCAAATCATCAGCACGATTTTGCTAATATTTTAGGAGGCGGATGAGGAACTAACATATTAGAACTAATTTTTGGAACAATCGTTCGACCAATATTTTTTTGCGAGTAGCCTACGCATACATTTTTGATCCTGGCGGTGATCGCTTGATCCACAAAGATGGATTTCTTGCGCGTGGAGTGGTAGCCGGCGGCGCCTGCGACAGTGGACGCGATGCTGGAGACGCGACGTCGATCCGCCGCCGACATTAACGACGTCTCAGCGCCGACGCCGATCGTGAAATCGCCGCCGGTCGCCGGCTGAATACCGCCGCCGCCGCCGCCTACCGTCAGCGTGGTCATCGGCTGCAGGCCAATCGGCTCTTGAATCGCCGGCACGTCGAAAGACGACAGTTTCCTCGATGACACCGCAGCTGCTGCAGCCATTGCCATCACTTCATTCCACTAGGACGACCGTTCACACCTGAACTGGCTGTCAACAATGATGTGACAACGCCGCGAGAGGAGTACTTTCAGTACAATCGGTGGACCTGTTGCTTCTTCCTCATCAATGCTTATTCCTCTTCAATTGAAGACTCCAATAGATAACGAAACTGCAGGCGAGTGCAGTACTATTCGTAATCCTGCTTCCTTGCCTCGTTCTTCAATAGGTGGTCGGCTTGTTTATTCCTCTCTCGTTCCGCAGTCAAGGCTAATCTACTGCATGTGACAGCATGACAAACGAGAGATCAGCAGGCAGCAACTGGATGTACGTACGTGAGGTCGAGCTTACAAGCCACCTCTTCTTTATCATAACAGTTGCCGCGCATAAGAAGTACACATGAGATCCCAATGGTGTGTATATCAGAAGCAGTTGCAGTAACATGAGAAGGAGGAGGAGGGAGGGAGGAGGCACTCAAGGGCAAGGGGGTCCGATCCATCTGCTCTCAACTTCAGCACCACACCACTCATTTCTTCCAGTTTTTTCGCATTTGTTGGTGGCTTTTGCTTGCACTGCTTCTGCTAATATCAGTTTACTCTGCCGCGGACAGCCTAGCAGCTAATGATCATACGCTCATGTGCGCATGTAACACTGACATTGTCGAATCATAATACATGACATCCATAGGGCGAGAAACAGAAGAAAGGCAGCAGCGTTACAATCGATTCAGCATCAGCAGCAGCGCAGAGGCAAGCAATTGAACCAAATGAGAGACAGAGAGAGGGCGAGGGGGATAATTCATCTTCATATATTTGTCCAGGACTCGATGCCAGCAGTGCACGGGAGGCTAAATCCGAATGTACGCATGTAGGCTACTGACTACATACAGTAACGGCACCGTTGGTTGAGTAGTGCCGACAATAGCCCGAGCCAGCTACACAAAAAGCTGCTGCATAGCTACAGTCATTCGGTCGGCATCTGTGTTCATTGGCCAAAGCCAACCAGTCCTTTTCCCTTTTTCAATTGAGCCGCTTACACGGCAAGAGAGAAGCACAAATGATCAAGCTTCTCCTCATTGAGCAAGCAAAGGTGACAGAAGGGCGCGCATCACACAACTATACAGGAGGCGGATAATTCTCACAGAAAAAGCAAGTGCAAAGCCAAGTCAGAGGAAGAGGCGACGAACGATGTTTTCAGGACGAGACCTGATGAAGCTCATCCATTCGTCTTTCCAGCCACCACACGTCCACAAATTAATTAGCATAGTTGCTGCTGATGCAAAGTAGGTAGGTAGTAGGGAAGTACAGTACAGTACAGTACTGTACGAAAATAATGAGTGAACGCAGCAGGGTGGACAAGGGTTGAACGTTACCCTCGCAAACCGCCTGTATGTAAAAACAGGACAATTATTACTCCTGATACTAGCCAGTTGAATGATTATTCTTCTCCATTCTAGAGCAGGATCAAGTGCGGCTAGAATCCGTCGCACTGCTGGCTTTCAGCAAATGAATGGCTGCACCATTGTGCCATCGTCAAGAAATTGAACAGCGTTCCATGCGTTTTGGCAGCAACAACCAAGACAAACGGTAGCAGAGTCACACACACACACACACACACACACACACACACACACACAACCGAAACACCAACCAACCAAGCTTGGTTCAAGCTGCCGCGATAGATAGCAGGAGCCCAGCGAAGAGCAGCCAGGAATGATGGGGGGAAGTCAGGAACAAGGGGGAACAGAAATGGGAGTAATAAGAGTCGGGATATGAAGAATTTCGCCTGGGCGGAGCGATCAGAAGCTGCAACTGAAGAGAAAGCAGGCAGGCCGGCCTCCCTCCCTCAGCTGCCTTTCAACTCAACGCCTTTATCTTTATTCGCTCTATCCTATCTATCTGCTCCGCCGGCCCTATTGCGTATATGAGCGAGGTTAGGTTAGGGTAATCGGGGAAAATTCCGGCCGCCACATCCACACTTCCAATCCCGCCCGAAATACTACAGTCAGGCTATGCACCAGTTGCGTTGTCGCGATGGGGTTGGTCGAAATGACGACCCCGCAGTATTTCGTGCAAGTTTAGATCGGTGCCTGCGGGGTCGTCGACGTCAGTTGTTGTCCACTCTTCTCTTCACTCGCTGCTTCTCCGCTCTCAGATGACAAAACACCGCCGATATCCCCGTCGGCACCTATCTAAACTTACAACAAATGCCGCGGGGTCTCGTCATCGACCCATCCCCATTGCGAAACGTAACCAGTCCAAAGAGGAGACAAACCGTTTCGGATGCGGTTCCTTTCTTGAGCAATTTTTGCCGATTCCTACTCTGTGACTTTCTGGCGGCTGATCAAAGGAGATAATTATTTATTATCATCCTGGAGATAGGTCTTCCAAATACCCCCGGTTCACCCTACACAATTACGTATGTACGTACATAACAATACGTACGTGCTGCCCTTTCCTATGATGGCCCTCCCCCTCAGATGTGTACATACATATTACGCCTCCAGCGAGCCACGAAATAGCGCTCTCAATCCCCCCTCATCCGCCCTGCGGCCTATCCACAAATCACCTCTGGAATCAGCAGTGCCTAGTGCCAACCATTAGCCGGCTAAATAATTACTACAGTTTCAGCTCCTTGCTATGTCTCCACCGTGTACGTACGTACATACGACACGCACGTATATACATAGCATGACTTTGTGTAAGCCAGCCCCATGTACTGTTAAACATACAGATGTGCATTGCATACAGTGTGTTATGTATGTACATATTGCAGCTGCTCAACGCGACGAACAAGTTATCTACAATATTTGAGCAAGCTTGGCTGCCGAGCCAAGTACGTACTTGAGAGCAGAGGGTGCGATAACTTTGAACTCGTTCGTTGATCGTTGAGCAAACTCGCAGCAAACAAAAAAGAGGCTCAGATGTTGCACAAAAACTCGGCAGCAATGATCCACACCAACTAACCATACGGAACCGAGCCCCAGAGGCGCGCCGTCAAACAACTAAAAGTGACGCGCCGAAGATTGGCGGCGGCATTTTACACCGGAACAGCCACCTTACGTATAGCCTACCATAAATGTCGTGAATGCCGTTCCGTCATTTTCTTTCGCAAAACGTGCGACAATGTCGAACCCACCATACCAATAGATCGACGTTAGGACGAACTATCAATCACGAAAATACAATGGACACGTCGCTGTAATGAGACCGTTTATGTACACAATGGACCGGTTACGTACACATGTACGTACGCTACTAGCCAGGGGTACAGGTAGTATCAAAGGGGGTGCACCAAACCGAGATTTGAGCCAAGCGCCTTTTCTACCACACGTCTATTAGAAGGTTGCACCCCTGGCGACATCTGCCATCTACGTACGTATATTTCCCCATGCGCTTCGTACATACCCCTGCCACGAGCTGCACCCAGGGAACTGCATACGACCCGGAAGACAACCGACGAAAAGGAGGGTGCTAACGAGCAGCCAGCAGCAGATAGCATCATCCATATCGATGCCACATATTATCCTGCTCAACAAACAACCCAAGGATGAATTTCACGCCTACTGTACCTATGTATCTACGCACTGCGGTGGTATCAGCAAACGCAAATGGTAAATACCAGCCCCGATGGAAGCTTCAGCAGTGACAAAATGCCACAAATGTCACCAATTATCTCTTGCAACAATCAAACGAAAGAAGAAAAGAGGCATTTAGCGAAAAATTTAGGGTTTGACGCTATTTCTTGCGTGTCTGCGTAGATGCTTATCTGTTGGTTTGCACTCGGTGACCATAGTGTACCTTCAGTAATCATTGCGCGAGGTGATAAAACGAATGTAATGACGTGTTCCGTGGACAACCGGAGAAGGGAGCTTTTCACACACAGGTATTGTTGATAAACAGAGGCTTGATGAGGAGAACCATATGCCTTTTCCTCCATACACACGCGATGCAGAAAGATAATAATCCCACACCCCAGGTAACCGTACGTACGACCACCTACGGTACTATATATGTACGTCAGTTCTCATTCGTTCTGTTCTCTATACGCAAGAAAGCTCACAGAACTTAAGAAGTTCAAGCTCTAATTTTAAAACGCGATGTCTGGAAGGATTCAGTATTGCTGTACAGTACCGCGGACAGGGGGGTAATTTTCAGTTTTCTGCTGATGACGTGAGCTGATAGCCCAACTGATTTTACGTATTTTACAAAAAGACCGGGTCGAAAATTCGCACCCAGTCCTGAGATATAAGGCCAGGGTTCGGACGGGAAGGACCAAAAAAATATAAAGGACCCAAAATAAAAATAAAGTACCAAAATAAGGCAGTCCATTACCATACATGAACACTTTATTGCAGGCATTCAGCACCTCTGGTGCATATTGCACAATGCGAGCAGAAGTTTTTTTGCAAATTCGACTATATTTAACCAAAAGGTAGGCCTGGGTCATACTAAAAGGCGGACGCGGACACGGACGCGGACGCTGTACTAAAAGGCGGACGCGGACGCCGTACTAAAAGGCGGACGCATAAAAGGCGGACGCCGTACTAAAAGGCGGACGCATAAAAGGCGGACGCCGTACTAAAAGGCGGACGCATAAAAGGCGGACGCCAATTTCAAATGGTGTGCTCACGTCTGCCCTATGGACGTTGTACTAAAAGGCGGACGAACAAAAGGGGGACGCCATACTAAAAGGCGGATGCGGACGCGAGCGCTGTACTAAAAGGCGGACGCATAAAAGGCGGACGCCTGTTACAAAAATGCGTCCGCGTTCGCCATTTAGTAAAGAAGCATACATAAAGGCATGCCATAAAAGTGTTGCCAGATGCATGAAAATGCTGCCAGATGTGCTAGTATTGCCAACTCTTATTAAGTGCTGGTGACAGAAGGTTGAAAGATGTTCATGTCCGCCTTTTGTTCATCCGCCTTTTAGTACAGCGTCCACCTTTTGTTTGTCCGCCTTTTAGTACAGTGTCCGCCTTTTGTTCGTCCGCCTTTTAGTACAACGTCCATAGGGCAGACGTGAGCACACGTTTTGAAATTAGCGTCCGCCTTTTATGCGTCCGCCTTTTAGTACGGCGTCCGCCTTTTATGCGTCCGCCTTTTAGTACAGCGTCCGCGTCCGCGTCCGCCTTTTAGTACAGCGTCCGCGTCCGCGTCCGTGTCCGCGTCCGCCTTTTAGTATGACCCGGTAGGCCTATAAAATTTGAGTATCATTTCATTTTGAGTACTGAGTATTCCGAGCGTTACCCTGATGATTAGCTAGGCTTAGTCAAGACTACATAAGGAAGAGAGACTATGCCAGCTTGGCTTCGTGTTCCATGCTACAGCCGTTTTAGTCCCAATCGGGGGCCCCTATAAAATGCATGCAAAAAGTTGAGAAGTTTTTCTTTTGTTTTCTTTTCTATCTTTCTTTCTTTTTACAGACGGGACCCCCGATCGGCCCCTATTTCTATTTTACAGCGATCTATGGGAGCCCCCGAGTGGGACCAAAGCGGCTAGCATGGAACACGAAGCCAATACTAGCTGGCTAGTCTCTCTTCCCTTATGTAGTCTTGGCTTAGCTAATCATCATCTTAGCTAATCAGCCAGCTAAATGGCTGCATCTACCTGGCTTATGACCACTGTACATTCAACGCAGGCAGCTTTCAGGTACCCTACGGTACATGGGGTTATACACCAGGGATACTGCTGGTAAGCGGGATTCACTCAAAATAATGTATGAATGGGAGAAATTGTGGTTTGCGAGCGAAGCGAGCGGAAAATTTTTGCAAATTTGAGCCAGCAGTGCCCTAAAACTTCACTCCAAAAAAATTTATAAAGGACCGACATGCAAATAAAGGACTTTTAAAGGACTTAAAGCACCTCGACAAAAACAAAGCACTTTTAAAGCACTTAAAGGATTTAAAGGACCCGTCCGAACCCTGTAAGGCCTCAAAGTTGACCACAATTTGACCTTAATTTTTCACTTTTTCACCCTAAAATGGGAATAAATAGCCCCACAGTGGGGCTTTGGGGCTATAAATTTGCACACACATAGACCCTATGGGGGTCCATGTTCAGGCAATTTTTAGCCCCCCCCCCCCTCTTGGTTCAGGAGTTAAAGCTGTTTTTGCTGAAAATCCGAAAATTGCAAGTTTTTCATAATTTTCAAAATTTTGAGAGAGTTAGTCCGTGTGTGGTGTGTACCTACACCCCTGCCCACAAGGCTTACGCTGACATTTTGCAATGGCGTCAAAGATACAGATACTTGGCTAGACATAGCATTTCATAGCATCCACCTACTGAAATGTGGCACAACATGTTTTTGCTCTCACATGATTCATGCAATCTTTCTGCAAGAGTATTTTGCTATCGTTGGGATAATAAGGTTTTGTACGGGCTGAAAGTGGTTGGCTTGATTTTCTCTTACGTACTAAGTAGAGAGTACAATCACAGTACGAAGTCAGTGAGCCTAGCAAGCATCGCTATTATCTTCGTATCAACTCAGCAAAGCGTACATCGTATACACTACAGTACCTACGTAGCTTCGTATACAGCATTGGCGACGCCTTATTTGCATTCGAACATGCCGGATCCTGATCCACCTGCTGCTGCTGCTGCTGCTCCAGCAACGTCCACCGTCAAATTCCACATTCCTCCACCGAAAACGTATCTTGACACCTCTTCTGATGTTGCACCGGACTGGGATGCTTGGCTCAAAGCATTCACCTTGTACCTATCCACCACTCTGCACGCAGCTGGAAAAGAGATGTTGGACAAAAAATTGGCCTCCGATTTATTTCTGAGCTATTTGGGCGTCGAAGGAGCACGTCTCCTTTCCATGGACTCATCTGTGGATGCGCTTATCGCCGCTCATGATTTTGAAGGTCTGAAAACAGCAGCACAGGAACGGTTCAAACCTCGTCGCACCACCGCAAAAGCTTGGTTTGACTTTCAACGCCGGCACCAGGAACCGGAAGAATCGATTGATGAGTAGCGGTGTCAACCTTTGAAAAGTACAGTAAAGGTAGGGTACGGTAAAATTACAGTGCACACCAGACGGTAAAATTACCGCGCGGTACTTTACCGTCATCAAAATTTTTACCGCAGTACTTTCGGTCGAACATTGGCGGTAGACGGTAAAAATTTTACAATGTAATTTGAGCATATTTTGGGCTAAATTGAGCATTTTGAAGACATCAGAAAACACTCTAAATTTTCTTCGTGCCTAGATGATATCTAAAATAACAATAAATGCTTCACAAGTGACTAAAAACGTCGACTGAGATTATCAATGTCCTAAAAAAACAAACCAAAAATAGCGAATGTATGCCAGACATAGCGAAAATTTGTTCTGAAAATGGTCAACGATCAGCTGGATAATACTAAAATATGTGAAAATGGCCGCGGTAAAGAGTAAAGTACAGTAAAAAAGTACTTTTTTACCGTCAAAATTTTTGAGAGTAAATTCCTCTGAGTTGGCGGTAAAAAGTACTCTATTAAACTTTACCGTGGCCACCGGCGGTAAAAAGTACAGTACCTTTGGCGAAATTTGAGCCAGTACCGCGGTAGAAGGTAAGGTAAATTTACTTTTTGACACCACTATTGATGAGTTCCATTCCGCTCTCTGTACCCTATCGGCGGACTGCGCATTTCGAGAGACGGATAGGCATCTCATGCATCAACTCATCATTGGCTGCAGGGACACTTTTGTACAGCAGCTACTGTTGGCTGAAAAAGACTTGACCCTGCCGAAAACTCTCACCATCCTCCGCGCACACGAAACGGCGAAAAAGGAGTCTTCAGCGCTGACTCCTCACTCCTCCACCCAACCGAGCGTCGGCGCGCTCAAAAAACGGATTGGCGGACGAGGCAGTGCACCTGCAAGACAGAGCGCCCCTTCCGCTTCCGGCAGTTGTTGGGGTTGTGGCGGACACTGCAAAGATCGCTTCAAAGACTGCCCCGCTCGCGCTCAAATTTGCAATAGCTGCGGAAAAAAGGGACACTTCGCCAAAGTGTGCAGAGGAGGGAAAAAGAAGCCGATTTCGCATTCTGCTGGATCCAGCTCAGGTGGAGCGTCAAAATCCAGTGGCAAAGGGACCCGCATGCAGCAGCTGCAGACTGCATCGCCCTCAGCAACGGAACCAATCTTGATCCAGGTTGGCATCCAGTCGGATCGGCACATAATTCCAATGACATTCGAGGCAGATACCGGAGCCGAGCCCTCCACATTATCTTTTGCCTCCTACCAGCAACATTTTGTTGGTACCACCCTTAAGCCGGCGCCGCCTCTTTTCAACTACGACGGAACGAAAACGTCTGGAGTACGCGGTATGTTCACTGCTCGTGTACATTTCGCTGGCAAAAATCACCGCAGCACATTTTACGTTGTCGATTGTGCTAAACCTGTGCTTGGCCGAAATTTTTTGGTACCGCTCAAAATTCAGCTACACTGTGGTGACCATTCTGTGAAAAAGGTAGACACGGCGGCTTCAAAAGATTACGTCAGTCGCCATCCTCGTCTGCTTTCGCCTAAGCTAGGTACTTATCCGGGCTACGAACACGTGATTCATTTACGCAAGGACGCAACTCCTACTGCTGTTCGCCCGCGCCCTGTGCCCTTGTCTCGCTTGGAAGCAGTGAAGCGAGAAATTCGTCTGATGGATGATCTCGGCATTTGGGAGGAGGCGCCAAGTTCAGATTGGATGCACGGCATGGTAACTGTAGAGAAGCCTAATGGTGGTGTACGCATCACAACAGATCTGCGTCCTCTCAACAAGTACATTGTCCCGGATCGTCACCCACTTCCGCTCATCAAGGACTTATTTCTGCAGTTAGCGGGAGCCAAAGTGTACAGTAAGCTGGATTTTGCGAAAGCGTACTTTCAGATTGCACTGGCTGAAGAAAGCCGGGATCTGACAACCACAGCCACTCCGCTCGGACCGCGACGCTACAAGCGGCTTCCTATGGGGATGACAGATTCAGCCTCTGTTTTCCAGCGGATGGTGCAAAAAAGCTTGGCAGGATTGCCAGGTGTCTGCGCATACATCGACGATGTCCTCGTCTATGGAGCCACACAGCAAGAGCACGACAGTCGACTGGATGCTGTGCTGAAACGGATGGCTGAATTCGACTTTCGCCTGCAGCCCTCGAAGTGCGTTTTCAGTGCATCTCACATCAAGGCATTGGGGCACTTGATTTCGCCAGAAGGAATCAAGCCGGATCCGGAGAAGGTCGCCTCCATCCGCTCAACGCCCACGCCGAAGGATGTCAAAGCTGTCCAATCTTTTCTGGGTATGCTCAACTACTACCAGGAGTTTTTGGAGGATGTCGCGTCCATCGCCGAACCTCTGCGCGCGCTCACTCGCAAGGATGTCAAGTTTCGCTGGACGCAGCGGGAAGATTTGGCATTCAAAACGCTGCGGCGGATGATGGCGGAAAAACTGCTGGTACACGTTTACCGACCCGGCGCGCCCACTTTCGTCACATCGGATGCTTCTGATGTGGGCGTCGGCGCCTTACTCTCTCAACTGCATGGGAAAAAAGAGGTTCCCATCGCTTTTTTCAGCAAAACGCTGAATACGACGCAACGCAACTACGCGACCAACGAGCGAGAAGCTTTGGCCGCTCTGCTTGCATTTGAACACTGGGAGAAATTCCTACTGGGTTTTCACTTCACCCTGCGCACGGATCACAAGCCACTGACCACTCTTCTTCACTCTTCAGCTGACAAGAGGAAGAGCTCCAAGTTTCGTCGTTGGAGTGAGAGACTGGCAGAATTCGATTTCGCGGTGGAGCACATACCTGGGAAATCTAATCGGGTCGCGGATTTCCTCTCTCGCTTGGGACGACAAGCGGAGCAACTGGGCGTCGCCGCCGACCCCAGTCTTCAGGTCCAGGGCATTCGCATGCAGGATCTGCACGCAGCGACGGAGACCGACGCGCTTCTCTCCGCTGTCAAACTGTACCTACAGCAAGGCTGGCCGAAAAAGAAGGAGCTGCAAGGCGAGCTACTGACCTTTTTCCACGAACGTCAGCACTTACAAGTACGGGACGGTTGCTTGTACAAAGGAGATCAACTGATCCCTCCTACTTCAATTCGCTCATCAGTACTGAAGGAGGCACACACGGGACATCCAGGAATTGTCCGCTTCAAACGTCTCCTCCGCAACAGTTACTGGTGGCCGGGGTACAGTGTGGAGGCCGAACGATTTGTCAAGAATTGCCACGCGTGCCTGTGCAGTGACAAATCTCAGCCACGCCTTCAAATGCCGGACGCTCGTATCCCCACACCGGCTGCACCTGCAAAGCAGTACGCTATTGATATAGCCGGTCCTTTCTACAACGGCATCTACGTCGTGGTGCTTATTGACTGTTTTGCACGGTATCCGTTTTACCTGGAGACAAAAAGCATCACCTCTGCCACCATCATCGCTTGGTTGGAGTCCGTGTTTGCCGAGCATGGAAATGCCGAGGGTCTGGTGTCAGACAATGGCCCACAATTCAGGTCGGCGGAATTCAGCAAGTTTCTGAAAGAAAAGGACATTCATCATTATCCTTCTGCCGTCTACAACCCACAAGAAAACGGAATTGTGGAGTCATTCAATCGGTACCTAAAGTACGGAGTTCAAGCTTTCACCTCTGCTGGTACCACCTGGAGTGCAGGTCTGCGACGCTTATTCCAGGCCTACAGGGCAACACCGCTGAAAGATGGAGGAAAGAGCCCCGCCGAACTCTTCCTTGGTCGGTCCATTCGCATGGATTTTCAGCCCAACACGTCGCCACCGACGCGCAGGACCCCTGAGTCAGTCACTGCTGCACCTCCAGTTCCACCTCTGCCTCCTCAGCAGCAAAACGAGGCAGAGGGCAAACCCACGAAGAGGGTCTGGGGATTCTTTCCCAAGGGAGCCAAGGTTCTCGTTCGGCTTCCTCATGTCCACAAGGGTCGTTCTCCATACAGCGAGCCACGCACTGTTGAAAAGGTGCTCTCCTACTATACTTTTCTTCTCTCTGATGGCCAGGTATGGAACGCACGACGGCTCAAGCTCTACAAGAAACCCGAGGCGGAGCCTGAAAGTGTTGACTTTCCTCTGCCTCATCCAGCGCCTCAGACAGCGCCAGAGCCACCACCAATTCCGCCGCCACGACGCGGAACGCGCCATCGCAAACCACCGGATCGCTACAGCCCTTGACCTGTAGCTGGAGGGGGGCTACTGGTGTGTACCTACACCCCTGCCCACAAGGCTTACGCTGACATTTTGCAATGGCGTCAAAGATACAGATACTTGGCTAGACATAGCATTTCATAGCATCCACCTACTGAAATGTGGCACAACATGTTTTTGCTCTCACATGATTCATGCAATCTTTCTGCAAGAGTATTTTGCTATCGTTGGGATAATAAGGTTTTGTACGGGCTGAAAGTGGTTGGCTTGATTTTCTCTTACGTACTAAGTAGAGAGTACAATCACAGTACGAAGTCAGTGAGCCTAGCAAGCATCGCTATTATCTTCGTATCAACTCAGCAAAGCGTACATCGTATACACTACAGTACCTACGTAGCTTCATATA
>JASAMW010007171.1:0-30510 GCA_030247985.1 Epsilonema sp. ZAB3_2
TGCGGTAGTTCGCAATGCAGTTCCGACCTCTATGCATGCAGTAGTATGCAGGTATGTAGCGTAGAGTTGGCCTCACATCACACCAATAAACTGATCTCCGTTGTTGAGTCGCAACCTCCAAATGCTATTGGTATATGAGTAAAGTGTGTACTGGTATGTGCGTGCACTATTAGCCTCCCACTGGCATAAAGGCGGCAACAACATCAAACATTCAATAGGTAATATAATGACTGACTTCTGTTTTGACGGATATTCGTGTTATTTTCGCCAACACCGGTATTCATGTTCATACTTACACTCGTTGCCTCTGTATCACACCGTGACGCAACGAGGCTGTTGGAGAATTGAAAATGCCGAGCAATGCCACACAGACGCAGCTTATTGCATGAGCTCACGCAATTCTGAATGGCACAAACAAGGTCTATCAGCTCCACTTGACTTGACTAGCCAGAGCCAGAGCAGACTATGTAGCTGACTTGATAAGCTTCTAACTGCCACGAACAGGTAGATAAGGCTTATAGCGTGCCTGCCTACGCAGTATAGCATGTATGATACCTACCTAACCTACAGTCAACCAACCTGGCTTTCAATCGCGTCATTACAAAGGCAGGCAATGGTAATTAAGTGCGCTTTCTCAAAACTGGCACTAGGTAAGTACGTAACGTATAATCGCCCCTGCATTGTCAGTTCCCCATTGGTTTCATTTCAGACTTCCCCTACTGTGCGGTGCGATACCACAGCAACGAGGAAGTGCATGAATAACGTGTGGATTCAATATGCTGTCATTTTGCCATCATAAGTTTGAACTGGACAGTGACCTCAATTCAATCGGCGGTTGTTTAGTAACCCAGTGAGTCATCAGAGCGCGGCAAATTTTGTGACGTTTTGTGCGCCGACCACGAGCCTTTCTATGCTGTCGCCGCCATATCACATTAGTGAAACAGTAGCGTTCAGGAGATCAGCCGTCGGCAAAAAACTAGACTTTTTTCTGGGAAGTATTCAACATACAACATACATCACATCCCAATCGATAGAACTGTGCAGTTTCCAGCCACGAGAAAACGTCGGCGGCACAACATTGGAAACAGGTTTGCCCATCGTAAAATTCACCCACCCACTTCCAAATTACGTTTTTCTACCCCATTCAACGTGTGCGTATAATATGTACACATCAGTTCATCAATTTGTATTGTGCGCGTGAGTTTGGATTTCCTACACAGGTACAGCTGGCTACAGTTGTCGACTTTGTCAACTGTCAAAGACACTTCTGAAAACGTGGCGAAAGTTCCAGCTAGCTGCTTTTCAAAGTCGGGTGTGACTGCGCAAAGGAACAACACTTGAAGAACCCTTTGGTTTTCTTTCAAATTTTGCCTTTTGTTGCTGAAAAAACATACGACGCGAAGCCAAAAACGGCGCTCTACTTTGCTTTGTCAAGGCATCCGTGAAAAGTGTCATGTGATGTGACGGCATCTGCGCATATCAGGAGGGGACAACAAAAGGAGCTTAATCTCAACTGACAGCCAAAGTGACTGTGAGCTCGAGCTGAGCATTTCTCGAGAATAAAATTCCGTCCAAACTACTCGATATTGCATCACCTCCATCCATCATGTGCTCATCGATTACTCAGACTTTCTTTAATATAATCCTTGTGATCGGAACTGGCATGGCTGTTGCCTCCTTGTTGACACCAGCGTGGAGAAATTTCACTGTCAAGAAAGCCACGACAGCCATCAAGAAAGGCGATTATTCAATGGGATTGCTATTCGCCTTCTGCGGAGAAGGACCAAAGGATAGGCAAAAAGTGGACTGTGCGGCTGCATTTGATGTAAGACCAACAAATAGGAAATAAGCCGAAATAAATAAATAAATAGGTAAATAAATAGGCCTAAATAAATAAATATGTAGGTACATTAAATAAATAAATAAATAAATAAATAAATAGGCCTAATATAAATAAATAAATAAATAATAAAAAAATAAAAAATAGGCCTAAATAAATAGAAAATAAATAGCCTAAATAACTAAATAAATAAACTAGATAAATCAGGCGAAACCTAATGCTGAAGAAAGCCGCTCTTTCCGCGTGGGTGTCCGTGATTACCCTTCGACAAAACGGATGGGTTTACCCAAATAAATAAAATAAATAGACATGACGTCGACGTGACGTACTGTATCTTTGTAGAAGAAAGCCCTTTGGGAGAAGACGGCCATCGTGTGCATCTGTGGCGCAATTTTGTTCTGCGCTCTGGCGCTGGTCTGGAGCTGCGTCTCCTGCTTCGCCTGTTGCTGCAAGTCCTGCTTGGTCCCGCCCTTGCCAGTGCTAACGGGCCTCGCGACATGCTTGCAGGGTATGGGCGTCATTGTCTACGGCGTCATGAGCGGCACGGACTTCGATATCACCAAAATTCCACGCTCTTTCGCCGAATTTGTGGAAGAAAGCAAATTCGGCTACAGCATGTGGCTCGGTATCGCCGCCACTGCTTTCCTTCTTATCTCTACCGTTCTCGGCATTGTTCTCGTGAAAATACATGAGCCCTGGACGCCAAAGAAAATATAACCTGAACGAAAACGCCTCATTAATCTTCGACGATTGCGTGTTTGTGTCGCACGGAATATTACGCACATATTGTACCTGCAGTATTAGAGTGCACAGGCCTTTGATATTGTCAAAAATATTTGATATTGTGAAGATATCATTACATGCAGCGGGACGACAATTTGTACCTTGGGTGGGTTTTAGGGTATATAGCCTAAATGTGAATACTAACGTGATGTCGGGTACCATGCCTTTTGCTTCAAGCTAAGGAAGAGAGGGCCATATCGTCGAGTTTATTCTGTGCGCCGGAACAAAATTTCCAGAAAGAGAACGAATGTACCCGTAAGGTATCCCGTGAGCACGAGCCACAACCCCTCTTTGATATTTCGAAGTGCGAACGGGGCTTGAATCCCAGCTGTTGGTACATTGACATCCAAACAAGTCTTGTTCCGTGCCCGCTCAATGTACTTGTAGGCGAACTGTCTCCACAAGCTCAGCTTGCTTCTCGTGAATTTGCTAATCTTGCCCCGAAGACTGGAATTTTTTGGAAAGCCGAACGCGAACCAAGCAGCTTTGGTCAGATCCGGGAGGACGGTGGTCGCGCAAGAAGTTGCCGAATTCAAACGCGCAAAATACTCGTCGCGCCAATGAAACAACTTTTGGTTTGAATCGGATATGCCGCGCATCATTGCTCCGTACCCTGAAAACTCGCGCGCATACTGTTGCCAGTTTGCCAGCAGTTGCTTGTCATCCGGAACAAATTTCGACAGCAAAGCCGCAGCCTCCGTTGGGCGACCGGCAGTAAATTTAAACTGTCCCGAGCGCAGCAATGCCGCAGCTTCTTCGGCTGTTTTGAAAGGCACTGAGAAGGCCCTGCTAGGCATGACCAGGGACAGTAAGGAGCTGGTGTAGCAATGGACCAATGCCAAACAAGGAAACAGCAGCGTCAGGTATAGTAGATTCTCCGCTAAAGAAAGTCTTTGGTGTTTGTCAAAGATGAAGCTGTAAGCTAACAAACTGTCGGCTAGTGTCAACTTCGCAGCGCGTTCGAGCACGGTTAGAAAGAGCAAGACCAGTGCGGCGCAGGTCAGGACCAAAATCCATAGAGTTCTGGAATAGGGAGTGATCAGGCTGAAATCTTTCATGCTCATTCGCTCCCCTCGGCGAACGATGAAGGAATAGGAGAAGACTTCCGGAATACCGTAATCCACATAGAGAGCCCGCTTCGGTTGATACCACAAGAGTCGGACACTCATGTCCACTTCTCGCCTCTGCAGCTGACCCATGATTCCGCCCCAAGAATCGTTCTGTTCGTTGTACACGGCGATTTGTCGATCTGCGGATTCCACCAATAGAAAGGTCACATTCAAAATCAACGCTAATGCCTGCAGAAAATCAATATCGGCGCCAGGATGCGGACAGTTGGCAGCTTTGAAGGCCGCTTTCTGTTGCAGGAAATTTCTGGATATATTCCGTACCTGACGGACGCAAGCATAGACAAAAGGCGGCTTCAAAGCAAAGCCGACAGTGATGACAGGCGGAAATTTTTGCGACTCAGACATGCTCAATTATGTACACTGTAGCCTATGTGTGCCACTAAATCACCGTTCAACTCAACGTTCGAATGGCGTGATGTGCCAAAGATTGCATCCTATTCTTGGCAACAGCAAAAAAATAAGCAACAGTACAAAGAAAAGGTGGGCTGATTCAGGAAAT
This sequence comes from Epsilonema sp. ZAB3_2, assembly GCA_030247985.1. Classification (NCBI taxonomy): domain Eukaryota; kingdom Metazoa; phylum Nematoda; class Chromadorea; order Desmodorida; family Epsilonematidae; genus Epsilonema; species Epsilonema sp. ZAB3_2. The sequence goes on from JASAMW010007171.1 coordinate 4,253, forward strand.
ATGAGAAGGGAAGGGGTGTACTGTATCATTGACAAAAGCATATCGTTGAAGAAACGCTAAACAAACAGAGGCTAACAGCCAAGAAAGCTTGATATCAAGTGTAGCTACTATTCGCTACAATAATGGTGCCATGCCATCTTTGTTGAATAAAACACCATGTATTTTTCTAAGGGCAAGAAATAAGATAGATTCAGCCCTACCGAAGAACATCTACCGTACCGTACCAACCAGCGAGCCATAGTGCATAAATTGCGGTATGGCAGTCAAATTATTGATTGATCGACCATCGACTTCAACGTATGGAATGATCAAACGAATTGTGCAATCACTGGCAAAGTCAGAAGCAGTGCTCAATTCCGACATTTTCATCAGAAATGTGGAAAAATGGCCGAGCAACCTCAAGGCGCAGTTTGGTGGACATTCGTCGGACCATACGAGTCCCTACTGTCAGGTGGAAAGGAACTTTATCTCAGAAGCGGAAGAGTTGCAAATTATGGAAGAGGTGGAACCTCGTTTCAAGCGATTACGCTACGAAACAGCTCACTGGGACGACGTGAGTCCATTTCATCCAACTTCTGCCGTTGGAAATATGCAGTTGGCGCGTATGTCTGCGTAAAGTAGTGATATTAGTCATTATAGCGTTTGTTCCATCCAACTATTCAGGCGATTCATATGTATCGCGAAACGGAGAAATCAACGTGGTCAGAGAAAACGGAAGCGATTTTGGCCAGGATGAGACGGCGAGGGTTCGGCTCGATCCAACAACACTCACTGCATAGCCACGTGCATGTGTTGGACTTGCACGAGGACGGGCACATCAAGCCTCATATTGACAGTGCAAGGGTACGGTAATGATTAGATTTAGTACAGGGTGTCTCATAATAAACCGTCCACCTTCCAGTGCATGTAACTCTGGAACCACACCTTACATTTTCATGCGGTTTTTTGTATTTTGTAGCAAAGGCTTCAACTCAGATGTGTACAAAATTTGAGCTTCATAGGCCAAGTGGAAGCTGCTCAAACACGTTCTTTCCCCGGCGGTCAAAAACGAGGATTTTTCACGAACTGATAGTGCCGATCAGGGGGTCTTCTGTGCATGGTCCAAACAAAATCAGCCTCGGAATAAAAAAAGATGTTCCAAAATGCTAGAAAATGCGTTTCTCGTGCATTAGCCCCAGTGCCAGGGAAGCAAACGCATTGAACTGGGTAGCTTGAAAGAGTAAGACCGAGATTTTTCTCCATACTGAAGAAAAACGTCGATTTTGAGCTTCGAGATTCAAACCGTCGCAATTTCCGAAGTATGTGGACAAAATAGTTGAAATTTTGTACACACCTGCGTTGAAGCCTTGGCTACAAAATAAAGAAACCGCATGAAAATCTAAGATGTGGTTCCAGAGTTACATGCACGGAAAAGTGGACGGTTTATTTTGAGACACTCTGTAGTTTAGAAGCGCACTATAAAGTTGCAGCATAGAAATGTAGGCTTTCTTACCTTTTTCTTGCAGTACTGTGGCAATGTGATCACGGCCATTTGCCTGCTTTCCGATGCTGTCATGCGCTTGACCCATAAGGATAATCAAGATCTGCAAGTGGACATGCTTTTACCGCGTCGCTGCTTTTATTTGCTACGGTTACAAAATACAAAATATTGGCCTTACACCGTTTTCTCTTTGATATGATCGGTATAACAGCCAGCAGTTTTTTCAGGGACGTCGCACGACATGAATTCAATCATGAAATTTTGGCCAACGATCAATCGTATTTTCAAGGAAAGAAAATCCACAAGAGTAGACGCATTACTGTGCTGTGTCGTGATTTACCAAATTCTGCCGCTAAGGGAAATCAAGATTTCATATCTTTCAATCAAGTGCCAGAATAAAACTTAGTTGTTATTATTACTCGAATTACTGTATTTACATTGAATCAGTAGATTTATAGGCATGTATCGATCGATTGGTTAGAACGTACGTACGTATGTACATATACATAGATATTACAAAGACTGCACATCTATGTACAGGCTCATATAAGTTTCTACATGTCCATATCATTCTGGGTTTCCAGTGGACGCTGTACACAGAAGCAGGATTCAAAGTAGGCCTAGTACATGTTGTACCTATTTGTATACAAGATTACAAAAGCTCTCAACGCATTGTAGTGTACATAGCAAAAATGAGTACAACGTATAAGTGCGCACACCTGTACAAAATTACATACAAAATGACTGCGAATGCAAGCGACGGAAACGGATTTTCCAGGCTCGAATGCACATAATAATTACAGCACAGCTTCACCTGCCTGCCTGCATTTCCTAATTGGCCAGTTGCGCTAAGCCCCTGGCCGGTCGCGATGTGACCCCGCGGTAATTAGTGGTGCGCTTCAGACGTGAACTCCGAATTCGCTCCGAATTCGGAGCCCTGCCTATGCTTCAACATGTAAAATCTCCGAGTTTGCTCCGAACTCGTTCCGTTTTTCCAAACGTACGTGTGAACTGCCGAGTTTGAAACTCTGAGACGTGTGAACCACCGAGTTTAGCTCCGATCTCGGAAGCTTCTCGGAGCAAAAGTCGGAGCTAATTACAAAAACAAAAAACTGCGCAGAAAATTTACGACGTGGCGCGTAACCTCCGCAAAGTTATAAAAGCTGCTCGGCATTGCTTTCTCCCCTTGTGAACGACTGAAAAAAAGCGCGCCGTGTTTATTCGGAGCAGAAACGTTTACGTGTGAACAACCGAATTACGCTCCGAATTCGCTCCGAATTCGGAGGCTCCTCGGAGCGAACTCGCTCGGAGCAAACTCGGAGCACGTCTGAAGCGCACCAGTGAAAGTTTAAATCGGTGCCGACGGGGATGTCGTCGACGTTGTTCGTTCAGTCATCTGGGAGCGGAATAAGAGTGAGTAATGGCGCGTTCACCACGTCCGTTCGTCAACCCGTAAGTTGTGTTCGTCCCTCCGTCACCGACGTTACAGACGTCTGGTGAACGCGCCATGAAGAGAAGAAGATACAAAATATGTACGACAAAGACAATCCCTTGTCACCGATTCCAATTCTAAACTTTCACTAAATACCGCGAGGTCACCTCGCGAGTACCCAGAAGCGTAGCGCAACCGGTCAATAGGCCTCTCGGTTCGCTCATATATTGTCATTCTCTTCTGAGGTTTTCAAGGCGCGCCATCAAATCGGCGTCGGCGTCGGGCGTTGCGCCTCCGGCTGCGGCGGCGGCTTGCGGCGTTTTCCCCTTCGCTCCCGCCGTCACCGTCTCCCCACCCGCAGTAGAAGGAAGACCGGCCAGCTGATCCGCCATCTGGATCCCCAACTCATCCAGCACTTGACCCACGATCTTATCCCTGCAAACATACAAGTTCAGCTTAGGTGGGGTTGCAAGCGCCTACTATCTACAGTACATACGTATGACGTGCCGCGTTCCGTATGACGACAGCCGGCACCCAAAATAGAAAGCTACTACAGTCTGGCCAGCAAGAGTTGGCCATGGGATTCCAATGCGCGTTGCGTAAAATAAGATTCACAAATGCGGAATTCTGTCCATGCTTAGTGTACTCCTATTTAGCAGAAGTACATGCTACATACAAACTACGCAGAACGACTTGAGTCCCACAGCCAACTCTTTCTGGCCAGACTATAGGCCCCGCATAGAAGTCGAAGGCTGCTTGAGCTTCCTAGCTGCTCCCTATGCTTCAACAGGCAAGAGTGACAAGCTTGGTCATTGGCCGGCCTGATAGTCATACGTACGCCATAATACTGTCATACGGACGCCCTATACTGTACGAACGAGAAAGTAGTGGACAGTGCACAAATTACGTTTCTTCCTCGTCATCCTCGTCTCCCATGGCGTCATCGATCACGTCATTCATCATCTCCTCTTTCATGTCCATAATCTCCGTCTGCTTCTCAAACTCCATCATTATCTTCTGGATCTGAGGCAGTTTCAGCTAAAAAGAGAAATACCAAAGAAAATCATTGCCACATGTACATTTCATACCGAACTGGGCAGTGAATCGTCATCAAATTATTGACGGTACCTACTATTATGCCTTTATTTTGGTACTCACAACACTCACAACATTTTGAAGCAAAATTTTTGTCGTTTTATCCCAAAATTCGGTATCATTCCAAACAAAGGGCGTATACCGTACATACAGTACTGTACCTGTTTATTCATACGCATCATGGCTTTGGTGACGCCTTTCATAGCTTCCGCCATGGCATTCTGCGATTTCAGCGTCGTGATTTTGAGTGAAACTGCCTGAATCTGAGCCCGCATCATGATGAACTTCTTCACGTAGCGTCGAGTGCGCACCAAATCCTTCGCCATTACTTTCACAGCATCCTGCGCAACAAGCAGCCATATTTACTTACTTATGCCCCCACCCCACTCATATGCCTGAGCGTGGTGAGAGTGCCTAACCTAAAGTACAAATTATAATTCTAGGACCCATGTATTATTTATCTCGAGAACTACGCGACGTAGAGCAAAGCGGTCAAACTTCCACGGATAACTTTAGCTCGCCTCTCCAATAAAAAAAACCGTTTGTCTCCAGCTGCTCTGTGTGTCGAGATCTCGCCAAATTTCTTCAGTACTAAAATCGCCAAATCGGGCGTGGACCATTGGGCAATTCTAAACCTCGCAAACTCCCGAAAAATCAAAATGGCAGAAATAAGCATACGTGATGAAGACGATGAAAATGCGCATCGGGCGTACAGGGTCGTAGGGTGTCGTGGTTTGCGTGGTTTAGCGTCTGCCGAAAGGTGACACGATTTCAGTGCTGAAGGAATTTGGCGAGATCTCGACACTGAGAGCAGATAGAATCAAACGGTTTTTTTTATTGGAGAGGCGAGCTAAAGTTATCCGTGGAAGTTTTGACCGCTTTGCTCTACGTCGCGTAGTTCTCGAGATAAATAATACATGGGTCCTAGAATTATAATTTGTACTATAGTGGGTGACGGTTGGGTACATGCAATCATACATATAACAGGCATTCGCGAGCGAACTCTTGTTTCGCGGCATGGCTCAATTGGATGGAGCATTCATTGGCCTTGCAAGCCAAGGTTGCAGTTTCGAGTCCCGCTGCTCCAATAGTTTCCCTAGTAGCGGTTGGGGCTCCCTGTCACCTCGCAAGATTGACCACTAAGTAGTGCACATACAGTGCAGTGCGACGCGTATACGATACGCACTCAGCACTACACAGTAAGTACTGTACGTACGTACTACTTCCTAGAATGAGCGTACATACATACCATTTGTCCTTGTTTGGCCATCTTCTTGATGTCAGCTATGATTTTCTTCTCCTGTTGCTCCAACCGACTCCTTTCCCTGTCCAAATCGCGCATGGCCTTGTTGAGGGCGCGCTGATTCTGCCTCAACATCTCCGCCGGCGTTTTTCGACGTCCGAATAAGAAATCCATGATTCTTCACTTCCGTATTACGTAATAATGCCTGGATTGAGAATAATAATTAGCACGGATTGAGAAATTGAGAAAAAGTCACGAAATAGCCCGCCAGAAGCGGGGTGGAAACATTCCACGACATCACAAGTCATCAGACGATCAGAGCCATAAATCATTGCACAAAATACTTTACTTTCCTTAGCCGGAACCTTTGACCGTAAAGTAGGATATAGGACATGTTTCATTGAAGAAATATGTGGAACTCTGTGTGCTCAATAAAGGTGCACATAACAGCAATCGCACAAAAAATAGTCAACAGTTTAGACACAGAAAATTTGTCTACTCTTCTGTGCGGATAAATAATATTCAACTCTTCACAGTAAATACGTACAACTTCAATGGCTAAACCTTACCACCAAACCACATTGGCATGTACAAATACGTACGTAGGCTATCAAGTTTTGTTATGCGTTGGATGAAACAAGACAGAAAACAACACACGAATCTACAACTTCGAAATCATACGATAAAGAACATAATGCCTGCTCAGCAATAGCTTACCTCATGCACTTTCATGTGTACTGTACCGATAGACACACATACTTCTATCTATAGTCGGTCCAACGAAAGTTGTCTCTGAACTTTTGCCCGTGCTGCAAAAAATAAAAACTAAATTCATAATTCACGGTTTTCTATCCCCATAACATGGGCAAAGACCCCAGAGACAACTCTTTCAAGCTGGACTATACATATCAACGAACGAACATGAACCATATGACCAAACCAAGGCTGTAGTAGTACATTATGTACATAAACTACATACCGTATTTGAACGAACCATGCTGTTCTGTCTTGAATCAGTCGTCGTCTTTGTCACTGTCTCCTGCCTCTTCCTGCTTCTCTTCTTCTGCTTGATTATCCTGCAAACACACACCCACATCCAAGCGCAATACAAACATTGGTCAGCTGCTGTGCATCTACGTATGCATTGCATTTCTATGTATGTATGCAACCTCCTGCAGACAGCGCGCTATACACGTAGTGAGTAAAACTTACGGCGAATTCACGGTGAGTTTGAACTTCGAGTTTCATTTTTCGTGCAGAGCATTCTCATTCGCTCCCAAGCGCAAAATTTCTCTCACGTGTTCACTGTTCACACGTGGTGAGTTTCAAACTCACGGTGAATTTACCGGCCTCCCTATGCTTCATCACATACTTTACATGGGGATTTCCCCGTGAGTTTACTCACCACGTGTGTAACGCGCTCTAATATATGCACTCTTGGTAGGTAGGGTAACGTGGGCAAAGTTGGACACCGTCCACATCACTTAAAGCTTATCTGGGAAAGCTTACGTAAGGTGTCCAGAATATTTTCCACAGTGCTACCCATCATCCACTTTCCCCTCTCACCTCAGAATCCTGTCGTTTCCTCTTGGCTTCAGGCGACTTGCTGCCCTTCTCCTCCTCCTGCTCTTGGTCGTCGTCCGCGTCACTTGCCGACTTGGTGCGCTTCTTCCTCTCCTTCTCCTTCTTCTCTTTCTTCTTCTTCCCCTTCTCTTCCTTCTCCTTCTCCTCCTCGTCCTCCGATGCGTCTCCCTTGCCATTCTCCTGCGGACTCCCCTCCTTCTCCTCCGATTTGGAACGAGAGCGACTCCTACTCTTGCTCTTGCTCTTACTCTTGGACTTGGAGCGACTCAGACTTTTGGATCGGCTCTTGCTCTTGCTCCGACTCTTTCGAGCAGTCTTCTTCTTCTTCTTTTTCTTATTCTTCTCCTCGTCTTCGTCTCGCTCTTTCGATTTCGACTTGGACCGAGAACGGCTACAACACAACTACCACATAGAATCTTTCAAACAACATGCCAATAAGCACGTGTATAACGCACGTTACAAGCGGTAGGTACAACGTATTCAACTGATGCACGTATAGAATAGTATGTACAGTAGGGTACAGTGGGGTAAACCCGGACACATAAGCTTTTCTGAACTTGCCGCGTCAGCAAATGATGAACAAGGTAGCTCATTTGAAAGAGGAAAGTTCAAGGAATCAATTTCGAATGGTTGCTGAGATATACTAGGTGTCCGGGTTTACCCCGTGGCTGGGTTTACCCCACAATACCCTACATGCATACTACGGACTACGAGTATTCTCTGCTTGCGTTATGATTTCTAGGGGCCACCTGTGCTTAGGACCACCTCGCGACCACCTAGGAGTCATAAGGCAAGTAGCAAATGTCTCGTACCCCCAATTTATGTATCCCTGTGACTGTGAGCCACAGTGTAGTGTAGTGTAGGTACCTCTTGCTCTTGCTGCGCGATTTGGACTTGGATTTTGAAGAGGAGCGAGATTTGCTCTTGCGATCTTTCTCCTTGATGAGCTTGATCTTTCGTCCGTTCAGTTCCTTGCCGTCCAGCTTCTCCAGCGCTGTTTTCATGCCAGATTTCGTTTCGAATTCCACCAATCTAGACAAAAAAAGAAAGAAACAGTGCACTCTACCTGCAACAACCTACCTTTAAAAGTGCATTACAACTCAACAGATTATTCTCGTACCCTTCATTCTTCTTTTTCCCATGCGCATCCGTGTAAGTCACCTCTCCAGCTTGACGAAAGAAATCTTTCAAGTCCTATAAGCACACCAATAGTACAGTCAACTTTCATCCATCACCCGCTACTACACACCCTGCCAATTCACCGGACAAGTCCAAAAACAAGAACAAGAAACTCGCTGTAGCATTCAATTCACTGCATGCGATGGCAACTGAAAAGTCTCATCATAAACTCGTAAATAATGGTTCATTAGACTGTGCACCTACGAAAATAAAAGCCTCCTGCAAATGATCAATACTCACCGTAAAGTTTGACCAGCTATCTGGCTATAGGGAGCTGAGGCCCAAGAGAACCCTGTGTACGTGGCATTGCGGCCCTGGCAAGGTAAACCCGCGGGAGAACCTGTGGCAGCCTGGCCCTGGCCTTTCCTGGGTAGGTAGAGGGTAGGCATACCCTCCTCGCATGCCATCTGTCCCAAGCGCCAAACCAACCAACCCACCACCGCCTGTCCGAGTTGAGGACCATGGAACCTTTCCCTGTTGGAACGGATGGTTATTGCCTGCCTGGTTGGACCAAAACGAGCATCCCTAGCGCTGGCTGATGGTCCCTGGTCCCTGATTGGTGCACGCCCTCCTCTGGCCAATTTGAGGCGCCTCAGAAAATGATGGCAGGCTGGGGTCGGAACATCATCTCCTATTGCGTGTACTGTACGCACATGCGTCCACACCACACACATCCCCATTTGAAGTGGTGGGTACACTGATCTGTTGTCTGGTTCCACGTCTGCGCCTGTTGACTGCAATCATCCCTGGTCCGGATGAAGATGGCTTAAGGAAACCGTGGTTTGCGTGGCGTTGCGTGGCTGTTAGGAACCCTAAGCTGCCCCAAACCCGAGAGAGAGAGAGACAGGCCGACACCCTCGACCAACCTGCCCGCGTTTAGGAGGTTACTGCCCATAAAATGGACGATGGACAGCGGGAAAAATGCCCGACTGGTGGCCCGTGTGAGTGAGAAGGTCGCTAGCACACTGGACGAGTGGCGTGGCACAGCTTGAAACAGAGCGCTCAGGCTTCACTACGTCACGAATTAATTTTCAAATAATGGCCCGTTCACATCGGAAGTAAACACGTACGCCGAGCGTTGCCATGGTATGGTTTTCCATGCTTTTGCATCGCGCAGAGCCATAGACATTGGACACGCTGAGTGTACGCCCGGCGCGTGTCTCCGATGTGAATAGGCTATCACACGACAGTATTGTCAAATACTTAGGTACTGCCATCTAATATCATACGTAGTTGGTCGATTTGGAGGGAGAATTCGGTCATTTCCGCTGTCATGGTAGACCTTTAGCGTGAAATGCACGGAAATTCCATTCATTTTCATATTATATGCTATTATACGTGAAAGAGCCTTTCGCCACTTTAGAAATCTCCGCGCATTTTCGGTGGAATCAAAAGAAAAGCCATCCCCTTCTTCGAATTTTTGGAAGCAGCAAGTGGTAGGCTACTCTGTTCTACGATAGGGACCCATCAATTTGATGATGACTGAAAGAATGCGTAGATTTCCGTTGTCGTTGGTCTTTTTCCTGTGAAACCGCACAAGGCGAAAAAGTATATCGGCCTAAAAATCTCCCCATTCTCTCAATAGACCAACTACGTTCTTAGTTAACCCCCTTCGTAATCCCAGGCGTCCGTTTGTCCGTAGCCACCCGGCAAACCCCGTCCGTAGACGGGGCAAACCCCGTCCGTAGACGGGGTGGGGGTTAACAGTGCAGGAAGTTCGTTTGAACAACATATGCGCCTTTTGGTACGTAGCAGTTTACCTGCCAAGAAACGCGACTGGACAGATTCTCGACGATGAGTCGCCATTCGGTCTTGTCGTCCTTCTTCTCTCTCCTTCTCCCTCCTCCTCCTCCTCCGCCGTAAGAGCGACGGGGAGGCGAGCGACCTCGATAATACCCCCGATCCCGATCCGATCCGCCTCGAGAGGAGAAGCTGCCGCTCATTCGATCACGACCTCGCGGTTGGCCCTTTGCCAATTCCACCAAAACACTGCAATCAAACACAAAAATAACAGCAGAATGGCAGAGCTGAGATCTACACCACATATCGGCTACGTAAAGGGACAGGGAGGTTGCGGTATGCATTTATTAGGGGCAATAATATGCACCGGACGGTAGTGCGCAATACTTTGGCGACCAAATTCTCAATGAATTCACGGATATGTGTTGAAGCATAGGGGAGGGAAGAATAAACAAGCTCCATACTCAAAACAAAACTCACCGTGACTTTGCTCAACACGTGAGCGCGCTACTGACATGCGACAAATGCCTCGTTCACCAGACGTCCGTAAATCCGTACGTCCGTCCGTCAACCCGTATACGGTTGACGTAGGGTTGGGTTGACGGACGGACGGACACGTTACGGGTTGACGAACGGACGTACGAATTTACGGACGTCTGAACGCAGCAACAGACAGAAACGATGAGTCATAGAGTGATAATAGTAAATCAATCGATTCCTGTGACCTTCACAAAACCTTTTTTTGGTCCTTACCGTTCTCCAAGCAAATCGCGTCCATTCAAATCGTGCGCGGCGTCGTCTGCGTCCCGAAAATCCGCGAATTCCACGAAACAATAGCCATTCTTCATTATCACCTCCAGCAGACGGCCGTATCCGCGGAAAAAATGCTCCACATCTCGCTCGTTTGCCCGATAAGGCAAACGACCGACGTACACCCGCGTTGACATCACTATGCCGTATTTATGTGCTTGAATTTGCCAATTACTTGGCCCTAAAACACTACAAAACCTCCTGAAAACTGGGCAGGGCCTAACCAAAAATAAAAATCCGTCGATTTACGGTAGAAATGAAACCTCGCGTAAAACGACAGACGGATCTGTTCAGTTCGAGACCTCGACATAACCTGCGCATCAATAAGGTTGCCATTCACACTATCTATTCTGCGCTCTTTTGTTTCATCGGAAATCATAAAAGCCTTCACTGCACGAGCACAACATCTGGTTCAAGTTGCTGTATTTTATGATTTTATTTTTCAATTTTGGCCATTACTCTGATATTCAGATCTATCAGGCTTATGGTTTGCAGAAGACTTCACTGCGTATCATCTTTTTGCTTCTGCAATTGCCACATTTTCGGACTAATGGCAATTTCTGTGCCAGATCGAAAGTGCCGAGATCGTAGAATCGGAATGGTTGAAAATTCGGATAAATGAAAGTGTCGGGAATCAGAAACTCCAAACTTGTTTGTCTACACAGCTGCAATAAATAGCAAACAAGCCAAGAATCAGCATCAAACATGGGCTGATTGCATGATGTTGCAATGAGAACAAGTTTGTACATGCATTCTGCTGAGCTCCAGATTGCATGCAAGAAGCTATGATAATATAGCCGTTAAAAATAGGCGTACACACAGTATGTCCATGTCCCCTTCGAGCTGAGCTGTACAAAATAAAGCGAAGATAAAGGAGCGTCAATTCCTGGGAGCGTGTGTTACGTACATACATACCTGGTCATCGGTGCAGGTTGGCCAAACCCGCAACTTCGCTTCCACGAATCCTCCATCCGGTCTGACTTTTCGTTTACGACCGGCGATCAGGAAGAAGCCTGTGTCGTCGGTGAAACCAGTTCGAATCATCTCCCGTTGCAGTCCTGCAACCGAGGACACGGGCGGCTACGCAAAGCATTGGACGTGTCAGTTCAGTACAGTAGGGTACTGTGGGCTGTGGGGTAAACCCGGACACCTAAGCATTTCTAAACTGCCGCTTCAGCAAATGATGAACATGGTAGCTCATTTGAAAGAGGAGAGTCCAAGGAATCGATTGGTAGAATACTTGTCTCAATCGGTCGTATGGTTGCTGAGATATACTAAAATAGGTGTCCGGGTTTACCCCCCGTGTCTGGGTTTACCCCACAGTACCCTACATGATGCACCAGAAAAAACATACCAGGACCGGAAAGGATGTCTACTCGCATGGAGCTGCCAGGCTGATCGCCGCAGCTGAAGTTGCCCTTCACACCAATGGTTTGCATCAGTGTCCACACCACGTTGGGATGAGTCGCAATCAAAGCAAGGAACAGCACAGGCAGCCTACGGTTATGACAGGACATGGTAAAGAAACTTTCGCATGGACGACCACGACAGATCACAAAAATTCCTCTTTCAAATAGGCGACAGTATTGTCATGATATGGCCGACTACACGGCAGCTGTTTCCTCCAAAACGAAAATGAGCAGCACAATTCTTTTATTATTGAGTAAAATGACCCATTGGATTCATATTCGATTGAGTAACCGTCGCGCAATTTCGTTAAAAAAGTGAGTTTTTGGACATAACCGGTCCAGAGACTATTCAAGTCGACAAATGAACCGGCCAAATGTGTCAAGTTTTCGAATATTGGCGATTTCGTCGATCCCGAAGCCACCTAATTATGACACGAGTTCCCTCTACTTCTTTTATCCCCAGTTCCCGAAATTAGGCGCAAAGAATTCCGTATCTATCAAGGACTTTTTGCAACTTTTTACATATATTAGAATATTCTACGTCGAGAGCACGCACATAGCCGACAAAAATACGTGGCAATAGAATTCGTAGTTCATGGCAGCAAATCAGCGCCTACTACAATTACAAGACAACAAGAACACCATGACGAACGAAAACTTTCAAAACGGATAAACTTTTTGCTAAAAAAAGCAAAATTACGATATCACCATGAAATGAAAATAGGCCTACCCCTACTTATTTATTATTTATCTTTGTGCACTTCTTCACACACCAGTAGTATCTAGTGCTAGTATCACGCCACAGCTGACGGAATGATTTTGCTGGAGTGACATTGCATTACCGTATCCTGGCCTGCCTCATCGTCATCACCAAAATATACATACACAACACACACACAATGTTGAGTGAAAGAGCTCTACCATGAACTCCAGCCAAGAACTCTGTCTAGTCTGTACGCACTTCAGTAATAAGCAATTCGATCCAAAAACTGCGCCAGTACCTTGTCTAATTACGTGTGTACAACACACATTCACTGCACAAACCTACGCAAGGTTACATGGAGCTACTGCATACCTTATTTTTGGAATACCCTACAGCATGCACGTAAGCACACCACCAACATCAAGGTCTTTTGCAGCCGATACCGGACACAGATATACTCTATCACTGCACGGCCTAGTTCTATGCTCATTCAAAACAATATAGGCCTAGATTACAAAAAGTTCTCGCAGAACGTATGTATGTAGTACGTAACGTAGGCCCTACCCTGCAAATAATATTCTTGGGTTCGAGTATTAGCCTATCAACACTGTTCCTTCATAGTACGTACGTACACATACTTAAAATGCGATGTCAGGTAGTATTGAGAATTGCGTGGACAGGGGGGTAATTTTCAGTTTTCTGCTGATGACGTGATCTGATAGCCCAACTGATTTTACGTATTTTACAAAAAGACCGGGTCGAAAATTCGCACCCAGTCCTGAGATATAAGGCCTCAAAGTTGGCCACAATTTGACCTTAATTTTTCACTTTTTCACCCTAAAATGGGGGTAAATAGCCCCACAGTGGGGCTTTGGGGCTATAAATTTGCACACACATAGACCCTATGGGGGTACATGTTCAGACAAATTTTGAGCCCTCCAGCCCTCTTGGTTCAGGAGTTAAAGCTGTTTTTGCTGAAAATCCGAAAATTGCAAGTTTTTCATAATTTTCAAAATTTTGAGAGAGTTAGTCCGTGTGCCCGCTGTTTTATTTCTGAATCTTGTAGAGCAGAAAATTTGCTACAAGATAGGCTACATTTGAAAAGAAAGTCACCTATGGGAAATTTTCACAGCAAGGCCTCAAAGAGTGGCAAGTAAGGGTTTTAAGAGTGTGCGTTTTCCCCATTTTTCAAGCTAACTCAACAATATCACGGATACTCTCTCCTCAAAAGTAGCCTATCTTATGTAAAATTTGATGAAGATTTAGAAAAAAATATTTTTGCCCCCAAAAAAGTTAACCCTACCCCAAAAATGTTCAAAAATTGTCAATCAATTACATCTTTTGTAAGATTATATGCTAGGGGTTAACTTTTTTGGGGGCAAAATTACTTTTTTCTAAATCTTCATCAAATTTTACATAAGCTAGGCTACTTTTGAGGAGAGAGTATCCGTGATATTGTTGAGTTAGCTTGAAAAATGGGGAAAACGCACACTCTTAAAACCCTTACTAGCCACTCTTTGAGGCCTTGCTGTGAAAATTTCCCATAGGTGACTTTCTTTTCAAATGTAGCCTATCTTGTAGCAAATTTTCTGCTCTACAAGATTCAGAAATAAAACAGCGGGCACACGGACTAACTCTCTCAAAATTTTGAAAATTATGAAAAACTTGCAATTTTCGGATTTTCAGCAAAAACAGCTTTAACTCCTGAACCAAGAGGGCTGGAGGGCTCAAAATTTGTCTGAACATGTACCCCCATAGGGTCTATGTGTGTGCAAATTTATAGCCCCAAAGCCCCACTGTGGGGCTATTTACCCCCATTTTAGGGTGAAAAAGTGAAAAATTAAGGTCAAATTGTGGCCAACTTTGAGGCCTTATATCTCAGGACTGGGTGCGAATTTTCGACCCGGTCTTTTTGTAAAATACGTAAAATCAGTTGGGCTATCAGATCACGTCATCAGCAGAAAACTGAAAATTACCCCCCTGTCCGCGGTACTGTACAGCAATACTGAATCCTTCCAGACATCGCGTTTTAATTACATAGCCTACATACTAACTGGCAACCTGACGTACATAGTACGAATGAAGACGACAAACTCAAACGAGCTATCGAGCACGAACTGAAACGTCTGCTAAATGCAATTCCGCAAGATGCATACTCCTCCTACTTGTAAAAGTAAAGTTACTACCTCCTCCAACACGTCGCTTTTACCCAAGCGCAGGCTGTCCGGCCTGTTCAAAATCATTCCAAGCGTCATTCAGCTCTGTAAATATGGCTTTGGCGAGAGCTTCACATGGCTGACCAGTTTGCTGAAACAGAGAAAGCTATCATCATAGGCATATCCATTGTAAGTGCCACAACAGTAGTCAGCTCACTTTACCCTCAGAATGTGGATATTTCGAAGTCGCGGAAAAGACAGTCACGTGGAATGCATTCCATACAATACTATAGTCTGGCCAGAGAGAGTTCGCTACATGGGACTAAAGTCGTACTGCGTAGTTTGCACTTCTGCTAAATAGTACACAAAGCACGAACAAAAATCCGCAATTGTGAATCTATTTTACGCAACGCGCCTTGAGTTCCGCTGCCATCTCTTACTGGCCAGACTATAGCATTCTTCCACGACTAAGGAAATTTCCCCATTCTTCATTACCAACCATAAACGCAAACCCATCATACTCAGGACAGCCATAATACTCGTACTCAGACCCGGACACGGTACGTACCTTATCTGGGTGTACGGCGAGACAGGCTTTCCTGTACGCCTTCTTGATCTGTCCGGGTTCCAGCAACTGGCTCATTGGAATTTCTTGCCAACTGCATCCTTCCCAGACCACTTCGTGCAATGAGCTGAGCAGCGCCCGAATATTCCGCTCTTTCCCTCCTACCCAATCACGAATCTGAAAGAAAGCTGCATGTCAATAAGAAAGCAATAGCACTGCACTAGATTACATACCGACACGTTTGTACACGTACGTTCGTATGCGAGCGAACGTAAATACAGTAGGATACAGCGCAGAAATAAATATACAAAACTGTTAGTACTGCAGTACGGTACGCGTAATACGTACGTAGCACACACACACCCCCTTCTCATGCGTACGGACGTACGAACGTTTGTACAGGCCAAATAAGCGAGCATGACATGAAAGGTTTACGGTCACTTCGTTGCGGGTTTTTTGGTTGCGGACGTTTCGTTGTCGCGGTCACTTCGTAACGAGAACTTTCGTTGCGGTTTTTTCGTTGCGTCGTCCTCTGGTCATTCGTAACGAGAACTTTCGTTGCCTGCCGGTCATTTCGATGCAAGATTTGCCTTAGCCTAAGTGCATGGCAACGAAAGTACTCACTACCAACTGACCAAATCAAGGCCGGCAACGAACTGACCGGCAACGAAACTTCTCGTTACGAAATGACCAGACGACGAACGCAACGAAATGTCCGCAACGAAAAACCCGCAACGAAAGTTCTCGTTACGAAATGATCACCGCCGCAACGAAATGTCCGCAACCAAATTTCCGGCAACCAAACGACCGTACCCCGGCATGAAACTATGCGTACGTACACGTGTTCTGTACGTACGGTACCACATAGTTGGGTAGACCTATTGTGTATGGTATTATTACCTTGATCTCTTCTGCAGTAAGATCTTTGATCTCCTCCTTTCGTTTCAGCTGGCCCATAGTAGACGAGCCTGGAGCAGGTTTGGCAGAGAATCCGTGCGGATTCAGCAGTTCAGAAAACACGTCACCAGTCACCTTCGGCTTGACGCCTTCATCAACAAAAACAGATATCATTCTCTTCACCTTTCATTCCAATAAACTTTCAACAAATCCGACAAAGAACATTATTTTTATTATGCACACTCCTCTCTTTCCCTACCTGCCGTCCCAGCAGCAGCAGCTGTATCAAACGCAGAGCGACTGTAGTGCGGTCGATTTACATTGGGCGTGGAAGGCGGGGGTTTAAAGCCGACCGGATGTCCACCAGTCGCAGCGCCCACTCCGAATACCGGCGCTCTCCACTGTCCCCCTCCACCAGGGGGCGCTGGCGTCGTCCCCCATCCTCCGCCGCCTCCAAACGGATTCTGGAACCCGGGGGCCGCGAAATTCGGCGCGGATGTATTCCTGTGCATTCCTCCTGCTGCGGAAGAAGAAGCGAACGGCTGGGCGTTCGTCGCGTTCAAATTCGCGCCAAAATTCGCAGTCGACGAGCCGGCCGTGGCCAAATTCGCGCTACTCCAATCTTGCAATAAATCCCCATCGCCAGTGGTCGCTCCTCCTGCTCCTGCGTTGGAATTACTATTATTCGTATTCATAGCCTGGAAATTGGCGAAATTCGGACTGCTGACGGATGGCGCAGCGGCGAAGTGGGCGAAGGGGTCCAAATGAGCGGCGGCCGGAGCTCGATTCCCCCCGGCGCCGGAGAATTCGCCGCCGCCGCTGAAATTCAACAGATCCACGTCCGATTTTTCCGGTTCTTCCGCGACGGGAATGTCCGGTTCCGAAGAGACGCGAATTCCCGCCATTCGCTCGTACGCTTCCGCCGTTTCCATAAACGGCGATCGACGCTGTATCATTGGCGATTTCTCCGCGAGGGGTCGCTGCTGCTGCTGCTGCTGCTGTGGAGCGTTTGGAACTGGCGGAATAGGACTTTTCGACGAATCCCTACTGGCGTTATCCAATTGCGTTGCAGCTGCTAAAACACACAACGAAAGACATACGTACTGTGATGAAGTATTTTAAATGAGCGCTAATTGTGTCGTCGTATTTACGTATGTCAGTGGTATACGGTATTGGAAGGAGAATGGGCTTCCGGTAGAAAATAGTGATCGAGCAGTGTGTTGTGTTGCTGAGGATGGAAGAAGGTCTGTGGCTGGGTTTTGGTGTCTTCTGGGCTTGGTAAAAGGTTTGGTGGTAAGCTACCGTTGTTCAATAACCGCAATACAGGCAACAAACTCTACGTTACCATAAGAGTACGGCATTATCTACATATCCTATCCCTCTGTATTCGCCTTTCGCGATAACGCTGTGCGTGATCTCGCAGTGCACTTAGCTAACTTGCAGTATTTTTATGCACTACCAAAATTCGCCACGTAGTAAAGTTTTATGTACTCCTAGAGCGCGCGCTTTAGGAGTACGTGGCAGTTTTTTGTTTTTTTGCCACGTACTCCTAAAGCGCGCGCTCTAGGAGTACACAAAAATTTACTACGTGGCGAATTTTGGTAGTGCGAAAAAATACTGCAAGTTAGCTAAGTGCACTGCGAGATCACGCACAGCGTTATCGCGAAAGGCGAATACTGTACGGTGTGTATGTGGCGGAAATCAACGCCACACGTACATACATGCACGTACGTGCACATACAGAGATACCAATAGTACATAATGCATGTTTGGCTGGAGAAGTTTTAGTCATAGAGCATTAGCAAAATGTGCATCAGTAGCCACGTGTGCGTCATAGGTGCTGGTAAGTACGTACGCACGATATGCAAATTGCCCTGCGACCACTACACACCGTATTTACCGGTGCATAGCCACCCTATGCAATTGCATAGCCCCATATTGGCAAAACATACAAAATGCCCAATGCATAGTCCCCCATGCATTGCCCCATATGTACTGTAGAGTACCTCAAGCTACCTATATAAGCTGGCCATAAGCTGGCTATGCACCGGAAAATACGGTGCGTAACTCACCTTTCTGCGCGGGCGCCGGTTCCTCCCCTCCTCCTCCTCCTTTTCCATGCCAGTCCAGCTGACTGAAGAAGCTCTTGCCTTCCCCGTCCTCCCTGCCTCCTCCTCCTTCCTCCGCCGCGGACTCCTTGAGTCCCAGCTGGCGACAGATATTCTCGTGTTCCTCGCGCGAGCTCACCGCCAGACGGGCGCCGAGAGCCGGCGCCTCCAACTGCCAGTAGGCGGGCGGACCCTTGTCGAACGGCCGATCCTTGTCCGCCACTTTGATTTCCAGTAAAATCCTGTGTACATACACGCACATACTGTACATAGGTACGTACGACACAATGCGCAGGTGGTTGGATATTAGGCGAAACATAAAAGTCACGAGTTCACCCACCCAGGCTGTTCTTTCAACACATCACGAAACAATTCGTCGTCCCCCTGGGTGAACTGGTGAGGTTGATGCTTCGGTTGTTAACTGAAAAAATTGAGGCCAATCTATCTGAGACCACGCTCAATGACGACAACTCAAGTCGTGGATATTACGAGGAAAGCGCTAGACGGGAGAAGGGATTCTTCGAAAGAAAAAAGAAAACACAACAAAAAAAAAAAAAACAAAACACAACAAGGAAAAAGAAAAAAAAGAAAAAGAAAATAATAAAAAATAAAAACACAATATAATTAAATAATAAAAAAATAATAATAAAATATTATAAAACAAAAAAACGTAATAAAAAAATAATAAAAAAAAAAAAAAAAAAAAATACAAAAAAAAAAAAAAAAAAAAAAATAAAAAAAAAAAAACAACACAACCGACCAAAAAACCCTACCTGAATCCGTCCGGGTACTTGCCGACGTCCTCGTCCACTTCGTCCAGATCCCCCACGTGATACTCCACACTCTGCGCCTGCGGAGGCAGGAAGGCGGTGTGGAAGCTGAGGCGACAGACGGGCAGCCCCGCGAAGCGCCCCTGCACCTTCGCGCCCAGCGTGGAACGCGCGTGAAACACGCTCACCGTCACGTCCCCGCACACTGTCACGCCCAATGGAACGTGAACGCTGCGCGTCTCCGACAGCTCGTACGGCCTGAAACCGTCCATAATTCCACATAATACGGTCTGGCTTGGAGGGGAGGGAAGGGGGGGGGGGGGAATTCGGAACAACAAATTGATTCATTGGCCCAAGGTCAGTGGCAGTTCAGTGGCCTTTCAGGGAGAAATTGGCAACTGCGTAATCAAAATGACCCTCGTTCACTCTGCTGTCTGGTGGTTGTATGCATGCACATTTCTTCATGTAAAATAGTCTTGGTACTGTGACGTGCCGCGCGTTCCGTATGGCGATAGCCGGGTCCCGAATAGGGGGAGAGAAATAGGACCGAACGGGAATCGAACCCGCTACCCTTGGACACAGCTGTGGACTTAGGCGCACCACCAGGTATCGGTCCGGGGACTTTTGGCTAAACTCGCTTCACATACCTAGAACTAGTTTACGTACACTACTGGCCTCGGACGCTATTGCCATACGTACGCAGTACGTAACAATACAGGGGTGCGGCACCTCTTTCTTCCTCTCACCTGAGTCTTTCGTACTCCTGGGACGTGGACAAAGCTCGATCCGCGCCGACCCACACCTCCAGAAACGGGCGACACCCCGTCCTGGCTCTGTTGAACAGCGGCGTGGGCTCCATCTTAAGCGACGCCAGCGTCACTGCTCGATTGTGCACACTATTCACTCCCTCTTCTGCTGTCCCTGTCCCCGTCCCCTCGCACACTCTCTGCACATAGTCCAGATAGCGATGGTAGCCGGGGCTGAGCCTGGGGCGCGCTCTTCTGGCCGAGATTAGCTCCAAAGCCGCGAGGGGGCGGGGAACCAGCCGGATGTACATGAGGAAAACCGCCGCCAGGAGCTGGCACGTGGTTTCGGGGCCGGTGAGCACGCACAGGTTGCGGCCGTCCTGTCGCAGCCACTTCGTCATATTGCCGCAGATGAGGAAGAGACAGTGGAGCTCCGGCGGGCGATCTGCGGCCAACGGGACTTCGCTGAGCCGACCGGCGAACTCGCAGCGCAGTTTCCGCGACGCGGTGTTGTAGACGGCGTAGCGAGAGGAATGTCGGGTCTCTAAATACTGCCCCAAACCCTCCTCCACTGGTTGGATGAGCGCCTCCGGCAGATCTACGGCGATCGGCGCCAGCGCCACGCGACTCGTCACGTAGGACACGTCCGGACCCTTGCCGCCGTACGAAGCCTGCACCGATTGCACCACTTTGGAAGAAGTGTCCTAAAACAGGATACTACAGGTCATGTTCGGCGACAAAAAAAGCCAGGAGTACAACATACGTACGGTACGGAATACGTGAGTGAGACAAAAATACACGCATACCGACTTAACGTATGGTATGCACACACGAAATGCATCATACCACCTACGCAATGCATAATATTACAAACATATGCAAACCCTACATAGGGTACTGTGGGCCGTGGGGTAAACCCGGCCATGGGGAAAGTAACACGGCCACCTAAGCTCTTTTGAACTTGCTGTGTCAGTAAATGATGAACCAACTAGCTCATTTGAAAAAGAAGAGTTCAAGGAATCAATTGATATCATTATTGTCTCAATCGGTCCATTGGTTGCTGAAATAGGCACTCCCTGAAACTTCAGGCGACCAAATTTTCCCATGGCCAGGTTTACCCCATGGCCCATACTACCCTACATACTGTTTCGAAAACACCAATACCGTGTCGTTCGTACCTTCAGATTCTTGAAGAGGGAGCCAGCCGATCCCTTGATGGACCCGAAGAGTCCGCTCTGATAGGCGCCACTCGCCAGTCCTCCTCCTGCCTGTTGCTGATGCATCTGCTGAGAAGGCGGTGGCGCACGCTGTCCGTAGCTCGCCGTCTGCATGATATCGTTGCTCTGATTCGCCGCCCTCTCACCAGGCGGCGCTCCAGCACCAGCAGTAGGGGGCGGAGGTCGCTGAGGCTGATTCTGGGGTCGCGAGGGGGGTCCGGGGGGATGTGGAGGGGGTGCGGCTCTTGCACCGCCGGCTACTGGAGGGGGAACGAGCTCGGTTAAAGGCTCGTTCAGATTGACGGAAAGAGCGACGGCGAGCGCGCCCACGCGGTCGCACAAATCAGCGATCAGCGGCCGACGTCTGGGGTCGATACGAAGCGTCGATTCTGTACAAGAAACGAGACAAGAAGCGCGAATGAATGATGCGAGAACTGCTGTTCGCTCACAAATAATATTATTCTGAGAAATTACATGTCTTTGCTGAAGAAAGAGATGCACTGTTGCGTGTGAAAATAATTACTAAAGTACAAATTATAATTCTGGGACCCACATATTATACAACAAAAAAAACAATAATCAAAAAAAAAAACCCCCTAGAAACCCACAAAAACCTACAATACAACACCCAAAACCAAAAATAAAAAAAATAAAAACAAACAAAAAAAAAAAATAAACAAAAAAAAAAATAAATAATATAATTAAAAAAATAATATTAAAAAAATAAAAAAATTTTAATATTAAAAAACCCAAAAAAAAAATTACACTTCCCAAACCGCCCAAATCTTCTCTCGATACTATTCTCAACCCCTATTCCCTAAAGGAATAAATTAAAATAACTAAAACTTAAATAATTTATCACAATAAATAAAAAAATAAAAAAATCAAATAGCTATTTAAGGTATAGGGAGTTTTTTAGTGAATGAATGAGGAATAAGTGGTAAAGTTAACTATTATAATGAAAAAATGTGAAAAATTTTATAAAATGATATTTTGATTTTATGGAATTAGGATTAATATGATATATAGAAATGTTATGAGATTAGAATATAAAATGGAATGTAGGTTGGAAAAAGTGATAAAGTATTTCAAAAGTAATTTTAATATTTGATTATATGCGGGGTATTTGATGTGGTTCTTTATTGTGTTACTATTGGGTGGTGTTTGGGTTTTCTTGTTATTATGTTTTGGTCTCCGGCCTATGGCCTGGAAATACATATCGCAAACAAAAAGAAAAAAAACTCCATAATCAACCAAAAGAAAAGAAATTAAAAAAAATAAAAAAAAAAACCCAAAACAAAAAAAAAAAACACAAAAACACAAACCAAAACAAAAACCAACAAAAAAACTAGACCTACACTACATAAAGATGCCCCAATAAAGTTGCATAAGAAATTTCCCTGTCACAGTCTCTTCTGTAAAAGCACAGTACGTAATATAGGCTATTTGGCAGATATAGTAAAATACAGCTGAGCGCTCTTTCAATCCCGCATGCTTGCAAAAAGACACGAAATAGCACTTTTAAGCAGGAAGCTTTTCCATGCGCAGTAGTACATAGTACAGTACTACTACTCACTGCGAAAGTACGAGGAGAAGCCCCAAATCAATACCCTACAAGCGCCCACGGGTTTCCCCCTCACAAAATAAATGTGTCTATATTCTCCATCACAATTTGCTAGTGTATGACAATACCTCCCACAAGCTTGAAACAACAACACAGGCAGTAAAAGTATAGGATATGGCACTCTTTCAGAATTCCTGTCTGACAACATGCACTGAAACGAAAACAACAGTGCGTGAGCTTACCAATTAGAGGGTGGAACACGGTGAAAGGTGTTTCGGCTTCTGGAAGCGAGTAATTTGCGTTGATTATTCGCAGTTTGGCACTATCCTCAAACGGATGGGTACGGTAGCAGAGATAGTACAAGATGCAGCCCAAAGCCTGAAAAGCATTCCATCATGCCACATGCTACACTGAGTAGACAGACACGAGAAAGAAGAAGATTACCCAGATATCAAGCGCAGGGCCGATCGGGTAGTCGGAATACAGATCCAGCATCTCAGGAGCTCTGTACATCGGAGTTGTGCACCGTGACATCTGCACAATATAAAAAACAACTATGGAATTCCATTACGAACAAAACAAAAGAGGGTCACCTACGTACGCTACAGTCTGGCCAGTATGCTTGTAGGTGTCGACAGAAATATGCACTTGGGGATTCTTCACAATGGACAAAGAGGACACCTATGGCTATGTTAGGTATCTCGTCATGCGATGCCGTTTTTACTTCAACCACGCTTTTTTACAACATCCCATAACAAACCCAAATTGGACAGGTGAACCTACTCCAGACAGGTGCACCTACCTCATCCTCTACCGTTCCTCGCTTGGCAGCCGTCCAACTGGCGTCCGGCGCATACGTTTCAGCTGTTGCCGACCCGAAATCACACAATTTCACCACGCCAAACTTGTCCAGCAGCAAATTTTCAACCTATGCATACCGTCGTACCAAGATTACATAATGAACACAGTCGAATGTTCGTTGTTGCTCCATACGGACACTTGCATGTTTGCCAAATGCGTGCTAGTGTGGTTATGCACTGACTGACTTTCATATCTCGATGAATGATAGGAGGCGACTGGGAATGCATATGTCTGACAGCCTGACAAGCGCCGTTGAATATCTTCGTCACTTGCTCCGGTGTGAACACGTGATCACGTAGAGCGTCTATCACCGAACCACCTGCGCAAGAAATTGTAATTAACACATACCCCGACCTGGCGGCGTCATGTTGTTTGTTCCGACAACACCATATAAAAACGGACAACAAAATCTGTTTCGCGTTAAGTCAACAATGACGTCTTCTCGGGGTATGTGTTAACCCCCTTC
This sequence comes from Epsilonema sp. ZAB3_2, assembly GCA_030247985.1. Taxonomy (NCBI): domain Eukaryota; kingdom Metazoa; phylum Nematoda; class Chromadorea; order Desmodorida; family Epsilonematidae; genus Epsilonema; species Epsilonema sp. ZAB3_2. Next base: position 28,278 of record JASAMW010007171.1, read on the forward strand.
CTAATCCGAAGTGCCCGCTTGTCCGTGGACACCCGGCGGACGGGGATTGCCCCGTCCGTGGACGGGGTTGTTTCTGAAGAAAAGAAAGTAATTCGCAGTCAAGGAGAGGGCACTTCGGATTAGGAAGGGGGTTTTAAACATAGGCAATACGTAACATTTTCTAGAGTCGTATCGGCCGCTTATCTGAATGCGCCCTGATTTTCTCCTCAAATACTGAATGTATCAGTGCTAATACCTGTGCAGAGCTCCGATAAGACCAGATACTCAGCCCTTCCGTGACCAGATTCCTGTGGACTAATGGATGCAGCTTGCACATACTGGATAATATTTGGATGGCCTGCCAATTGGCGCAAAAAGCGAATCTCCCTCAAAATCTCATCGGCAGCTGCTCGATCTGCGGCTAAGAGACGCTTCAGCGCGTAATCATGCCCTGTGGAATCCACAGCCGCAAAAACCAAAGCGAAACCACCTGCAAAATCAAAACATTATCGCAATATATTGCGCGAAACAGTACAACACATTTCTCCAGTGTGCAACAACCGTGCTACCAGTATGTATTAGCAGTGGTAATGTTGCATGCGAAATACTCTTCTTGTTCATTGGGGGAGGTCGTATTTAGCGCGGCTCAAACGTAACGTAGTATAGCGCTTTTTCTTGCAAAACTTGCTTCAATTATTATTGCGACCTCGTCGATCCATTCGACATCATTCGTTTACTCTTACTGTGATGAATAATAAAGGGTACTATGGTGTAACCCCGAACACGGGGTAAACCCGGACACCTAAGCTTTTCTGAACTTGCCGCTTCAGCAAATGATGAACATAAGTAGCTCATTTGAAAGAGGAGAGTTCAAGGAATCGATTGGATGTAGAATACTGGGTGTCCGGGCTTACCCCCGTATCCGAGTTTACCCCACAGTACCCTACAAGCCAGTCAAAGTTGGTGAAAATGCGACTGTTGCTGTTTGTACGCACCTTCGGCAATGAGCGATTTGATTCGCAGTTTCAGTCCGCCGACTTCCACAGAAGTTCCCACCAGCTCGTGATCCGTCCTTCCGCCCGACCCTCCGCTTCCTCCTCCGCCCAAATAATTCAACGCCGAACGGAATAAGTCCGTCATTTGAGCAGTCTAATGAAATCAACGGATCAATTTTACAATTACCATGTCCATGTGATGCAAATGACATGGATTTGAATCAATGCGATGGATGATTTGATCTTGATGATTTCAAGATTTCGTTTCGTTCGTTCGATTCGATTCGAGAGAAAACAAATTGTAGTAACTGCAGCGCATAGCATCGACTCATGCGTTACAGTGTTTTCTGTAAAACAACATGTTGACTTTTGCTCCAAAACTGCAATACGTGCAAGCGACGGCGACCGTAAAAGCCAACAGTCGAATAGCTTCGCTGCTCCATAATAATATTTTCCGGATATTTGATATGGCAAGAATAATATTTTTCATTTTTATTTTTATCAACAAAATTTCTTGCATTTTGGCCGTGTATCGCACGCATTCACAATTATCCACATAGCCACGAGTCTAGTCTAAACAAAAAATAGTCTTGTCTGGGCTTGGGCAGCGTGTTCATCGAAATCCCCACTCACTATTGCCAAAAATATATAATCCTTGTATAGAGAAGAATGGCCTACATAGTGAAAAGAAACGAAGCAATCCCTGACTAGTTTTGGCCCCAATAAATTCGATATCCAATTTATTCGATATCGAATTTATTGGACATTGCGAAACGTTTTTATTGGGGATTCCATATCGAATAAATTGGATATCGAATATATTGGGGCCAAAACTAGTCAGGGATTGCTTCGTTTCTTTTCACTACGTAGGCCATTCTTCTCTATACAAGGATTATATATTTTTGCTATTGCATTTGCCGTTTATTTATAGAGCAGTTGCCACAAATAGCCATTACACCTACCGCGCTACGATTGAATCACAATATTCTGGTGGAGAGTGGCTACCGGTAAAGAAAAGTCACAGCGAAACCGTTGCTTTGATCGAAAGAAAAGTAGAGATCTGTTTGATTTGATGCTTTGGTTCTTTGTTCTTGTGAGTGAGAAGCAGCGAGGAAATTATTGCCAGATAAAGCAGGTGACACCTTCGTACTCGTAATTATCCGGATTTCCGGATAACACCTCGTAGAATGTTCTTTCGTAGGTGGTGTAATAATGATCTGAAATCGCAATAGAAACACAGCAGCTTCAGTTATCAAGAA